>ML778189.1:283205-325322 GCA_009831015.1 Picea engelmannii
ACACTTCCGCTTACGGGTTCTATTTGGAGTTAGGTCAATATAGTTGATGCTCCAAGATAGTCTAGTAGAGGAAGGATAGGAATGGAGATGGAAGTAGGTTAGGGAGGAAGGATGAGTAGTAATAGTTGAGAAGGTATGGAGATCTGTCTAGTGATGGAATTTAATGTTTTCCCTTCAAAAAAAAAGAAGAGAACTGTGTATATATGAATATTCATTATTATGTAACTAAACCACAGTTGTTTAAAATAAAATTATTGAACCGGATAATAGTAATTAAAGGATTTCTCAAACAATTGATTGGTTTGTTGTCTTTTATAAAAGACTAGTCTTGCTGACTGGATTGGATGCATACATAAGTTACTAAAGGATGACAGTTTTGATTATTAGTACATGCACGCGATTTGTATGTACTAGATACACATGCATTTCTTGTACATATACACTAGTATGTATGAGTTTTCTTGACTTACTTACTGATAATGTCGGTTAATTGTTATGAATGTGTGAACCATGTTTCTTTTCCTTGTACCATAAGATACCTTAACTTCGGGACGAAGTTTCCTGAAGGGTGGGTGTATGTAATAACCCTAGTAGAATATATGTTAAGTAAAATTTATTAGGTAATTAATTTTTCTAACATATTATTAATTAAACAAAGATTGGTATAATGATACTAATTAAATATTTATTAATTAATTAATGGTTACAATTTGATTAATTAATTGATTAATTAATTACATGTTACATTCATTGACATGGGTATTAAATTAATAGGGTTAATAAATTATAAGTTTAATTGTTAAAGACTTATGTACACGGAAATGGATAAGATATTAATTATAAAGGGATAAGATATTAATTATAAGGGGATAAGGTAATAAATGTGTAGGAAGGAAGTAAAGGAAAAGGAGGCGGTGAAGGAGGGATATGAGTGGAGGAGGTTACGAAGGAAGGGAGCATTTTTCTACTGGGAATTTGATTTTTGGAGGGTTCTCTTGGATTTGCACAGAGAGAGGAGAGTTTGAGTTCTGTAGTTGGATTGGATCAGTACAGGGGGCACCGGTTTGCTGGAGGTTTTGGGCATGGGGGCCAGGATATCCATATGATATCCTGGAGCTAGGAAGTTGTCCTAGTTGGTAGGGTGGAACAAGGTTTGGGCAGTGTTTACACAGTTCAACAATGAACAACAAGACAAGTGGAGGGTTAGCATCAGACCAAGGTATGCTAATTTATGTATTTGTTTTATGAAATTTAAGGAATATGATGTGTTATGAGGCTGTCCGGAAGCTATTATGTTTAGTTCAATAAATTTTATATGTTCTAGTGATTGATTTATTTGTGCAATTGAAATGATTTATATCAATTTTTTTTATTCAAGTCACGATAGGGGTGAGTTTCAAAAAGTATATCTATAAATTTGGAGAATAAACCACCATTTGTGCCTTGATGGCTAAATTATTATCTCTAGTTATGGTGCCCAAAGAAAAGGTTAAAGACTTCAATTAAAGGTTTACTACAATCCTAAATAAGTTCAAAGATAATACTACCCTTACAGAAGAATTACAAATATAAGTCTATGCTAATGATGTACCTGCACCTATATCCATGTTCGTCAAATGAGCATGGAGGAATACTATATATTTAAACCTTGAAGAAGCTAATAAAATATAATTTGAGATGAGAGGGTGTAAAGAAAATCAAGAAACCATTGGAAACAAGAAGGTTATACCACCTAAAAAGGGTCTTATCCTACCTAATCCTTAGCAATATACAGAAGGGAAAAAAAAGCATTCCATGAATATGGAAAGCATGCATATGATGATTAAATTATTATCCAAAAAAAAATAGACATGAAGCAAATTTATGGAGAAGGAACTTCCAATCAAAAACTGTACAGGTCATTTTTCAAAAGGCCTATCCCTCCCAAAGTTGTTGAACTACCTCTTGCGAACTTAAACATAGATTTGGGAGAGGTGGCCATGGATAGCTATTGCAATTATCATCGGTGTAATAATTATGAGAAAACCTATCCACAATGGATAAATGCAATGAATTTAGTGGCTAACATATTTCTGTATATTTATGCAAAAGTAGAATAAATTGATGAACAATTTGAAAGGGATTTGAAAGAAGAATATTCAAAACATATTAATGAGACAACCATGGTCCTGTGAGATATGTTTCCAGGTTTGAATTTGGACAAATATTATGAATTGGTGGAAGAAGGATTGACAATTCAAACTAGAAGTAAGGGACCTATAACTCAACAAAAACCAGTTGTGTCCCAAAATCCAAATGTAAGAAAGAAATGGACTATTAATCTTACTACAAGACCTTCTCATATGTTCTTTAATATGCATAATCATTCAACCAACTATTCAAAGTATATATATATATATATATATATATATATATATTTTAATATCTAAATAAAATTAAATCACGCATTTCAATACTTGAGATATGTAAGATTTCATAGAAACTCAATTTGTTGTTGAATTCCTTGAAAGATGAAGAGATGAAACCTTCAAATTCTACTAAATCTACTAATACGATAGATGGAAACAATACGCAGAAATCAATATTTAATGCCATGATTATGAGAAAAAGGTCTAAGTCTTTTTTTCTTGCTGACTTTTGATATATTCAATCAGAACATTCATAACTATCTACTAGACTCAGGTGCTTCTTCTAATGTCATACCATACTCTATGTGTAAAAAGTTGAATGATACCCTAACTAAATGTTCAACACACATCATTAAACTAGATATATCAGAGGTTAAAGTAATTGGTGAAATGAAGGATGTTTTGATCAGAGCAGCTTCAAACCCTAATGTTCACCAGGTTATAGACATTATTGTGTTTGATATTCCCGAAGCATATGGTCTCTTTCTCAGTAGAGATTGGTCGTAAAAATTACAAGGTTACTTTGCATCAGATTGGTCACACCTTTTTCTTCCATGGAATGGCAAACAAAACAAGACCATAGTTGATATGGAAAGATACATAAAGCATATTTTTACTGATCTTGAGGAAACTAATGAACCTTCATCTTTAGAATTTCCAATTCTTGGCAATTATGCCTTCGACTCTGATTTTGATAATTCTATTGCTAAAACTTTTGATGTACCTAGAAACCAACGATATGAATTGAATTTAAAGGAAGATAATAGTCATGAGACAAGACGTAGCACCAATTTTGTAAAGTATGTAAAATCTAGTCCTTCCAATAATTTTAAAAATTAAATAAAAATTAAATAGATTTTGAGTATACCCTTGATATATGGACTCTATTTTTTTACGGTTCCAAATCCTAATAGGGAGATGGAGTTAGTTGTTTTTTGATTGATCCAAGGGGTAAGCATGGTTTCCTTTTTTGTGAATTATAATTTGATTATACTAATAATACTGCAGAGTATGAGGCTCTAGTCCAAGGTCTTAAAAAAACCATTGATTTGAAAAAAAATAAAAAATAAAGTGTTTGGAGATTTTGAAATCATAGTTAGACAATTTACAAACACAATACATTGCAATTCGCCACATTTGAAGAATTATCAACAATAAGTGCATAGGTTAATTGATAATTTCAATGCATTTAATATTTATACTATCCCATGTTTCGAAAACACGATTGTTGATTCATTAGCTACTGTTGTTTCTAGACTTGCTTCATTAGAATATTTTGAAGCAAGTAGAATTGGTATTGAGTTTCTTTATAGACCCTCTGTCCTAGTTAACATTACTAGTTGTAAAGTATTTGAGGGTGATGAATAGATCTTGGAATTTCCACCAATGGGGAGAATTTCAACGACCTAGCTATTGATGATTAATAATTCCAAGCAACTATGGGAGCGGACAATGAGAAATAAAATGAGATAAAACCACATCCCATGCCCAAAGGTATTGTTAATCTAGAAAAACTATTTGGCTTACAGAATAGATTTAAGGGCCACCAAATGTTAAAACCAATAGTTCTAGTTTAGGTCATGAAGTTATCAATCTAAGAACTATAGAGAATAAAACAAATGTAAATTTTGGTAGAGGTTGTTCTAAATAGGAAAAAATAGAATATATTAAACTATTTAAATCATACCAGGATGTGTTTGCATGGTCGTATGATAATTTTAAGACTTATAACACATGGATCATACAACACACTATTCCAATGAAAAGGAATGTTAATCCATTTCAATAGAAACTCCATAGGATGAATCCTTCCCTAGAACCTGAAGTTCAGAAAGAACTGAAGAAGCTCTTAGATGCAAAAAATATTTTTCAAGCTAGGCATGTTTCTTGGGTTTCCAACCTAGTACTGGTTAGGAAGAAAATTGGAGAAATTTGTCTCTATGTTGATTTCTAGAACTTGAACAAAGCTTCGGAGAAATACAACTATCTGGTTCCATCTATGGAACACATACAAATTGTATCAAGATTTGAAATGTTTTCACTACTTGATGGTTACTCAAGATATAATCAAGTATTGGTATCAGAAGAAGATAGGATGAAAAAAATAGTTGGTAACAAATGGGATAATTTTTCCTACAAAAGAATGCCTTTTGGATTGATGGAGCCACCTTCTAGAGAGAAATGGATGTTTCTTTCCAAGGTATCATCAACCATAGTGTTGTTTTTTTATTTAGATGATGTAACAATTTACCCAAAAAACAGGGTTGATCATAATTCACATCTTACCCATATTTTTGAAAGATGTAAAAAGTATGGGGTTTCTCTAAATCCAAAAAAGAGAATATTTATTGTCACTAAAAGGAAGTTACTTGGACATATTATATCTATGGAATGTGTGAAAATATATCCTAAGTTTGTGAAATTCATATCTCAATTGCATTTCCCACATAACAATAATTCAATGCAATATTTCTTTGGAAGATTAGCTTTGTTTGAATATTCATCCGTGATGTTGTTGAAACCATTAAGACTTCTCAAAATATGATTAAGAAGGATGCATATTTTAAATGGAATAAGGAGGAGAAGGAATCATTTGAGAAAATAAAAATGGTTATATATAATGCTCCTATTTTTCAAAGTATAGATTTTAATCATGATTTCCTCCTTTACACTTTTGATTTTGATTAGTCTCTTGCAGTTGTTCTTACAAAAAAGGATTCTAAAGGAAATGAAGCACCCATTTCTTTTATGAGTATGAAATTACAAGGAGAAAAAATTAATTACCCTACTATAGATAAGAAAACATTTGTTGTCTATAAGGTTGTCCAACACTTCAGGCCTTACATACTTAAAAATCACACAGAAATCATAGTGTCTCACCATGTTGTGCAATCATTATTTACTCAACAAGAATTAGGGGAACATAGAGGCAATTAGATTACAACCATTCGGGAATTTGATCTTGAAATAAAACCTACCCATATTGTGAGAGGGAAAGGGATTTGTAGGCTAGTGACATAATCAAAAGATGCAAAAATCAAAGAGGAAGAGGGATGGGAAAATGAATTTTCTATTTATACTAATGAATTCCTTTACCTCCCAACTACTATAGATTCATGGTATACTAATATGATTTTTTTTCTACACCATGGAATGTTCCTAAGACATATGAATTTAAAGGAGAAAATGTCTTTGAGACAGAAATATGTTGAGTTCAAGTTGATCAACATCATCCTTTTTTGGAAGAATTATAATATAGTATTATTAAGATGTCTGGAAAAGGAAGATGCCAAGAAATTCTTGAAGGATCTCCATGAAGGGCCAGCTAGAGGTCATTTCGCTAGCAAAACTACAACTCATAAATTCTTGAGAGCTAGGTATTATTGGCCTACTCTCTTTCAATGTGATAATTCTTATGTAAGGAAATGTAAAACTTGTCGATTAAGCACAGTTAGGGAGAAGAAATCATCAATCCCAATACAATATGTTATGATTAATAGACCTTTTGAGCAATGGGGTATATATATCTTAGGAGAGATAAATCCCAATTTTCCAAATCAACATAAATACATCCTAACTATGATGGATTATTTTGCCTGGTGGACTAAAGCTATCCCTATAACACAAGTAAGTGAAAAAGTGGTCATTCAATTTTTGGAACAACATTTAATCACTAGATTTAGGGTCCCTTCTGTTATTATGTTTGATAATGCAACCTATTTTTCTTCATGTTTGTTTTCTAAATGTGCATTTGATAAATGGATTATTTTGAGATATTTAGCCAACTACTATCCACAAGGTAATGGTGTAGTTGATTCAACCAATAAAAATATTATTCATATTTTGAAAAAGATGGTAATAGAGAATCATCGAAATTGGTACGATGTTTTACCCAATGTTCTTTGAATTGATAGAGTTAATCCTAAGTAGGCATTGGGTACCTCTCCATACTACTTGGTGTATGGAAAGGAAGCAATTCTTCCAACCAATATTTTATTTCCATCCCTACATTTTTCCTAGGCCTCGACGAGCCAACCTTCTTTTTTCCTTTAAAATATAAATGATAAATTGATCATGTTGGTGAAAGAGAAGGAAAAATCCGAACACAAATTTGCAGCTCACCAATAAATCATGAAGATATGGTTTGATAAGCATAAATCTAGCGATAAAAAATTTAAAGTAGGTGATCTTGTCCTAAAGTGGGATAGATTCAGTGAGCCCAAAGGAAAACATGCAAACTTTTAAAACTTATGGCTTGGTCTTTACCAGATTGTTGAAAAGATAGGTGATATCATGTATAGATCACAAATCCTCGAAGGATAACTTGAATCCCTTCTTGTCAATGGATAGATCCTAAAATAGTACTTCACCTAGTTGTTCTTATGAGTAGTTTCATGTACCATAGTTTTATTGTCTTTTGTTTGGTGCATTTGTTTTTCTTTCAATAGTTTGGTTTCCTATTTGATTTTTAGAATTCTCATCATTTGTTTCTTACTTTCCATGGACTATTTCATGGTTTGCATGTTTATGTTTTGTCGCTTTCCCTAAAAAGTTTTTGGAGGTGTTGAGTTTTTAGCCTTTGTCGAAACATGACATTTAGTTCTGAGTTGTGTACGTTATTTTTTCTAATATAAAAAATAAAGTGAGTCAATTGTGAGAATGATTAGAAGTTGAAAAGTATTTATAGTTTCATTTATGTGCAATTGTGAGAAAATATAATGCTTTGTCAATGAAGGTATTTGTTGTTGTCAAATATGAATGGATCAAACAAGTCATAAATTCTAAAAAGGCATGATATGGATAATGAGGGGAAATTGATGAGTGTATTTCTTATTTTAAAATGTGTAAGATTTAAAGCATAGGTGCTTGATTCACTCCTTCATTAACAGGTATTGATCCATATTGGATCATTATATATTTTTTCATCTATCTTGTTATTTTATAGGTGGAAAAATTGGAGGAATTGGCTTGTAGGGCCCATTTTAGTGGTAAGTCCTAGTTTGGATATTTGGGGTCCAAAACCTTCCAAATCCATTTTGAGGCATCAAATTGCATTTTGGGGGGTAAAAAATTTGTGGGAATAAATTTTAGCCACTTGACGTTTTTCTACACACCATGACATTTCCAACGATGTAAAAATCACCTCAATCAAAGATCATATGCAAACGTTATGCCTCCTGCAAGTTGACCTACCTTGTTGATCATCATGGTATAATTGTATGCCACATCATCCATTACTCACACATGTGGGGATATTCACATCTAGAATTTCAAGAATATTCTAGAAGGTCCAAAACCTTATCAATAATTGAGGGTTGAGGATGAAAAATCCCTAACCCTAGATGATTGTCAAGCTATGTTAAATACCAGGCCACTAGTAGGAGAAGAGGTTCCATTATTTATCATTGTACTTGTTCCATAGTTGACTAGAGCATCTAGGAGTGGTATTTTGAGAGAATAATGTAGGAAGTAGGAGATTTTGTAGCAGTCATTCAGGACACATTGTCAAAGGAAACTTCATAGTGAGTGCCCCTTTCTTTGTACTTATTTTTCGTAATTGAAGAAAAGAGAGCAGAGCATAGGCCTCACCTTCTAGCTGGGTTTTCTCATGTATTAGGTTTCCTATGATACATAGTGTGTTCATTTGTGTGGATGGTGTGTTTAGTTTCTTATTATTTCTTTTTTGTATTTCAATTATTTTCATAAATTTGAGCAATAAGCTAGTGCTAACAAATTTGAGATCTAAGAAAATAAACTTGCATAATAAAAGATTTCAATATAATACAAGATATATTGTAGCGAACTATTCCAGTTGAATATCCACGATAGTTTACAAATCATATTGGTATCAAAGCCAAGTTTCTTTGGGGTATTTGTGGAAAGTTAAAGGATCCAAGAACTAGCTTAAGAAGGAAGTCGTAGAACCATAGCCATGACGGACGAGTCCATTCATAAAAATCCTCTAGATGAAATAGAAGAGATATTTTTGAGGTTCGAAGAAAAAATTTCTAATATCTATCGCAACATGGACCTTCTCATGGATACTCTAGAAAACAAGTTCAGACATTTCAGGGAGGTTGGTGGCTCTAACTCAGAGGATGGTTTTGATGAGAAACTAGGAGATGGTGAAAACCTAAAAAAGGTGTTGAGAAAAGAGATTGATAAAGAGAAACCAAGTTCCAGTGCCATCATTCCTTCATAACCTATTTTCAAAATGGAAGTGAAAGTGGATATCAAACCCTATCAAGGTGATATCAATGCTATTAAGTTGAATAATTGGTTTCAATAGTTAGAAGTGTATTCCATTGTCGATAATATAGACGAAGAGAAGATAATTTCATTCACCTGAATAAAACTAGAGGGTCATGCACTAACCTAGAGGGAAAGCCACACAAAGACACTTAGGCTAGAGGGTGATCCACCAATAACTAAGTGGGATGATTTTAAAACCCTCATCAAGTCCCAATTATACCCTATTGGTTATGTAGAGGACCAATGGATTCATTGGAATCACTTTAGGAAGAGGAAAGAGAAGAGTGTGCAAGAGTACACCACCAAATTTAGAAAGATGGAAATTATGTTGGGTATCTCTCCCAAGAACACAGATGTGCTCCTCAAGTATCTAGGGGGTCTACACAGTCTTTTTCAAAATAAAGTGATGTTCTTCAAACATAGGAATGTTGATGAGGCCTATTTGCAAGCACAATATCTGGAGAACATAGGCCATAAGAAAGGATAGCCAAGTGGTTCTAAACATAAAGACCACCAAGATTATTCCAAGGAGGGGAAGAAAAAGTGGAAAGGAAAAGAAAAGAAGATGGTATCCACTAAAAATTAGTGCAAGGATCCAAACAACCACTACAACCATTCCAATATTTATGGTCACATCTAAGAAAAGTGTTGGAAGCTACATCTAGAGTTGAATCCAAAGAACCATAAGAAGGATGCTAAGAAGAAGAACCTGCTAAGAAAGGATTCGAGAAACTAACTAGAGAGAATCTCGTATGTGGATGAGAAGATTGTTTTCACTTAAATTTCAAAGGAGGTGAATCTAAGTATCATTCATCACAATGAAGAGAAGGAAATGAAAAAACTATTCTACATTAAGATTTGGGTTAAAAAGACCAAGGTAGATGCTTTATTCGATTCTAGCTCACGTTCCAACCTCATAGAAGATGATATTGT
Organism: Picea engelmannii; assembly: GCA_009831015.1. NCBI lineage: Eukaryota > Viridiplantae > Streptophyta > Pinopsida > Pinales > Pinaceae > Picea > Picea engelmannii. The sequence continues at coordinate 292,799 of ML778189.1, forward strand.
TAGCAAGGTTGGGATGGAATTTCATGATCATATGAGCCCATACCCATTGGGATGAGTGAATAAGGATGCAAAGATCAGATTCACTAAAAAATGTAAGATCAAGTTTTCTATAAGTGCAGATTTTATTGATGAAGTGGAATTAGATGTAGTACTCGTTGATGTGTGTAGTGTAGTGTTTGGAAGCTCGTACATGTATATAAGGGATGTGATCTTCATGAAAAGAGAAAACCAGTACCACATGATAGTGGATGGGAAGTATTACATCATCAACGCACACAAAGGATAATCAAATATCTCTCTAGTAAGTGATAACCAAGCCAAAAAAATTGATCAGATCTAGTCAGAAGTATGTGTTCTAGGAGTCTAAATGGTTGTCTCTTAACAGGGAAGTGGATCATCGGATATTTTTTTTTCCCGAATCCCCATTACCAAATATTGGGTTGTATAAACAATCTGTTTTGGAAGCAGATGAGGTGAAGAAACAATTGAAACAACTACTGGAATATGGAGTAATTCGACCAAGCACTTCACCTTGTGGGTCACCTATCATCATATTACCCGAGGATGGGACTTGGCGAATGTGTATCAACTACATAGTTTTAAACAAGTTCACACTCAAGAATCAATACCCTATACCTAGGATTGATGATTTCTTAGACTAGTTGCAGTGTGCCCAAGTTGGATCTCAAATCGGGATACCACCACGTACATGTTAGAAGAAGAAACTTGGAAGATTACCTTCAAGACAAGGCATGGTTTATATGAATGGCTAGTCATGCTTTTGGTTTATGTAATTCTTTAGCTACATTTATTTGATTGATGAATGATGCATTGTGTCCCTATGTAATATACCAGATATAAAAAGTATGCAGAACAGAAATAAAATGCTAGAAATGGCAGAATAACAGTAATATAACCAGCATAATCTCCACAATAACACATAAATGATATAAGAACAACAACATAAATAACACTTTGATTCAGAAAGCAATGTTCACGGGCCTCTTTGAGGGGGAAACCTCTAGTCGAGCAACACTCTGTTACAATAATCTCCAAGCTAGGGTTTTTATACCCTCGACCTTTATTTATACTAAATATGTCTATCAAGAGAAGCATCTAGAGAAAGATCCTTCTAGAAGTTGAAGCTTCTATTAGGTCTTCTTACATCTTCCTTATTCTATTTTATCGAAAGTCCTTATTAATATTGACCTTTATTAAATCCAAATATATTGCTCTACCTATGTGTGGGTTAGGACCCTAACATGTTCGCCCCCTTAAAAACAACCTTGTCCTCAAGGCGTGAGATGTGGAAACTGCTGCAGAATATTGGTAGCTGGTTCCCAAGTGGCATCTACTGGAGTTGTATCTTTCCACTGCACTAGCACTTCCTTGATGGTTCTTTGACGTAGGCGATGCTCATGCTGGTCCAAAACTGCTTCTGGCTGTAGCTAAATGGATCCTTCTTCAACTAACTCAAGAAGGTGGGTTTGAATTTGGCACCTAGTTCCAATCACCTTCTTTAAGCATGAAACATGAAAAACATGATGTAGATTCAAATGACTGGGCAGAGCTAACTAATAGGTGACTTGTCCCACACACTTGAGAACTATATAAGGACCATAAAATTTGGGCACTAGCTTCTGACAATGCTTGGCCTTGAGGGAAGTTTGCTTGTATGGTTGCAGTCGCAGAAACACCTGATCCCCTTCTACAAATTGACGTCCAGAGCGACCCTGATCTGCTTGTTGCTTCATGCGATTCTGTGCCATGACCAAGTTCTCTTTGAGGGTACAGATAATATCCTCTCGAAATATAAGTGTTTGGTCAACTGCTTGGACCTTCGAGGTACCCGGTAAGTATGAGAGAACTGAAGGTGATTTTTGTCCATATACCTCTTCAAAAGGATTCATGCGTGTAGCTGTATGGTAGGAAGTGTTGTACCACCATTCAACTAGGGGTAACCATTAAGCCCACTGATTTTTCTTTTCAGAGGCAAAACACCTCAGATATGTTTCCAAACACTTTTTGATAACTTCTGTTTGACCATCAGTCTGGGGATGATAAGCTGTGCTGAGATGCAATTGGGTGCCCTGTAGCTTGAACAATTCTTACCAAAAATTTCTTGTGAAAGTTGGGTCACGATCAGAAACAATAGAGTGTGGCATGCCATGAAGCTTGAAGACCTGGTCCATGAAAATTTGAGCCACTGTGGATGCAGTAAATGGGTGTTGAAGAGCGCAGAAATGAGCATACTTGGAAAGGCGGTCCACAACCACCATTATGACTGATTTATTTCTTGATTTGGGTAAGCCGGTAATAAAGTCCATAGAGATATCCTTCCAAACAGTAGGTGGAATTGGAAGCGGTTGTAGTGTGCCTAGAGATTTGACTATTTCTCCCTTGTTGTGTTGAAACACATCACATTCAACGACAAAATTACGGATGTCCTGTTTCATACCATCCCAGAAAAAAGAACGTTTAACCCTGTCATAGGTTTTGGTGAACCCAGAGTGCCCCACTGTGGGTGTAGCATGAAGCTCAGAAAGTACCATGGATTTAAGCATTGATTCTTTACTTAAATACAAATGGCCTTTGTATCGAAGCTCATCCTGGAGCCAAAAGTACCCTGGGAGAGCTGGAGCATTGGTCTGCAATTGTTAGATCAGATGCGAACTTTTGGGATCTTGTAGCCATTCCTGGCGAACAACTTGGAGCCAAAATAGTACAATGAAGGAAAGAGAAAAAAGGGATCCATCTTCTTCATATTTTTGGGACAGTGCATTCGCCACCACATTGTCTTTGTCTTTCTTGTAAATGATCTCATAATCATATCCAAAGAGTTTAGTCACCCATTTTTGTTGCTTCGGGGAGGAAATGCGTTGTTGCAAAAAGTACTTGAGGCTTTCATGGTTTGTCTTAATTTGGAAACATTTCCCCAAGAGATAAGGGCGCCACAGTTCAACGACATGCATAATAGCCAACATTTTCTTTTCATAGATGGGTTTGCCTATATTCCTTTTAGATAGTTGCTTGCTGGTGAAGGCCAAAGGTCGACCCTCTTGCATAAGGACAACACTGATTCCTTTCCCTGAGGCATCACATTCCAACACAAAGGTCTTTGTGAAATCAAAAAGGGCCAGAACCGGAGTGGGGTACATGAACATCTTCAAGGTTTGGACAGCTTGAGCAGCGGCTGGAGTCCAAGTAAAAGAGTTCTTTTTTAGGAGAGTAGTGAGAGGTGCTGAAATCTTTCCATAATTCTTAACAAACTTGCGATAATACCCTGTTAAGCCCAGAAATCCACACAAGCTTTTGAGAGTCTTTGGGTGCGGCCAGTCTTGCATAGCTTCAATCTTTTTCGGATTCACCCTGACGCCATCCTTGCCAACCAGTTGACCCAACTATTCTACTTCAGAGGCACCAAAATCACATTTAGACTGTTTCAGGAAAAGTTTGTGCTGAGAGAGTAGATGGAGAACTCGATCCACATGAGTAAGATGGTCTATCCAAGTTTTTCTATAGATGAGGATATCATCAAAGAAAACTAAGACAAAATGACGAAGAAAGGGACGAAATACATGATTCATGAGGCTTTGGAAGGTGGAGGGGGCATTACACAAGCGAAAGGGCATGACCAAAAACTCATAGTGGCCCTCATGAGTTTGAAAGGCCGTCTTGGGAATGTCTACCTCTTTCATATGTATCTGGTGATAGCCCGAGCAAAGATCAAGTTTAGTAAAGAATTGGGCACCACTCAATTCATCCAGGAGGTCATCAATGACAGGAATGGGAAATTTGTTTTTAATGGTCAGTTTGTTGAGGGCTCGGAAGTCAGGACACATTCTCCAAGAACCTTCTTTCTTCAGGACCATGACTACAGGAGAAGAGTAAGGGCTCGTACTAGGGAAGATAATGCCTGCATCAAGGAGTTCCTAGACCATTTTCTCAATTTCATTTTTTTGTGAAAAGGGGTGGCGATATGGACAAATATTGGGAGGAAGGCTTCCGGGTACAAGGGGAATGGAATGATCATGAACATCGCGGGAAGGAGGGAGTCCTTGGGGAGTGGAAAATACCATTTTATGTTTAGAAAGGAGGGCTTGGAGGTGTTGCGACACTGGGGGTGTCTCTGTTGCTTATATGGCATGGAGTTGGGCAATGACACTAGAATGACCTTTTTTGAGCATCTTTTCCATGCGATGGGAACTAATGACCTTAGGTGAACCAATAGTGATGCCTTGGAATTTATATTGGTGGCCTTCCTGGTCGAATTTCATGGTTAATTCCTTAAAATCCATGAGAATGGGACCCAAAGTCCTTAGCCAGTCTGCACCCAACACAATGTCACAACCGCCCATGTCAATAGAAAACATATGGGATTTTAGGTGGTAGTCACCGATTTGGAGACACACATTTTCATAGCACCCTCCACATTTCATGGAACCACCATTGACAATCATGATTTGGAAATTGTTGATGGCATGGATGTAGCAATGAGTTTCTTGGGCAATGCAACGATGAATAAAATTATGGGTGCTTCCACTATCAACCAGAATGATCACCTTCCGATGCTTGATGTAACCGATTAACTTGAGGGTTTGGGGGGCGGAGAAGCCAGTGAGAGCATTGAGGGAAATGATCGGTTCCACTTCGGGAGGGTCTGAGGGAGGGGTTAGGTTAGTGATTTCAGGTGACTTAGACACAAGGGGAGTTTCAACATCCTCTTCCAAAATATCCTCAGAGATGGCCATAACAAGATTTTGTTCCTTACACTTGTGGCCTGGGAAATATTTGTCATCACAATTATAACAAAGGCCTTTGAGATGGCGTTCATCCATTTCAGCCCTGGTCAATTTTTGGATCTTTAATGGGGCATAGGGAGTAGTGGGATTTATGGGTTTAGGGTGAGGGATAAAGGAGGGTTTAAGGTTTTGAGAGGATACAACCTATTGTGCTTCTTTAGTTTTTTTAGTAGCCTCCACCCAACTCGAAGGTCAAGCCATGAGGACATGGGCTCGAATCTCATCCTTGAGGCCACTGATAGAACACTCTCAAAAGAAAGCATCAGTCATGCCCTCTGTTTGAAAAGACAGACGCTCAAAGACAACTATGAAGTCTTCTATTGTTCCTGATTGTTTCAACTTTGTCAAATGGCTCAAATGGTTGGTGTCAGTGTCAAAGCGTTCATAAATCTCAGTCACAAATTGGGTCCAAGCAATATACCCTTGACAAGAATTTTTTCTCCATTGCCACCATTGCCAACGTTCTTGATCTAGATGGAGAACACCATAGCGGAATTTGGCCAAGTCATCTGTAATGTCGTATAAAGAGAAATAATGTTCCATTTGGGTTACCCAACTAGTTGGGTCCGAGCCATCAAATTTGGTCACATCCACCCGCAGAAGGCGTAGGTCACGTTGAAAGTGATGGTGATGAAAGGTATGGGAATGGGAGGAATGTTCACCTTCAGTCTTTGGAGGTGCGTCAGAGAAAGGGTCATCTGTAGGGATCGTCAGTTTGGTGCAGAGTGATGCAAAGACAGATTCAAGCTGGGTGGTCAGTTCTTGTTTGACTTCCTCCATTGAGGACTGCATGGTTGTATTTATGGTTGTATTGATGGATGTATCGATGGAGGCAACAATGGAACTGATTTGTTTCACTTCTTTTTGGGTCTCGAGGAGACCAGATTGCAAGGTGTTGAAGCGAGCTTCCAGGTCTTGGCTATAGCTATGGGCCATGAAGATGGGTGAACTGAAAAGGGGTGGGTGGGGTCAATTTTTTTTTTGAAAAATGATATGGATGAATTTAATAAGGGAGAAGAGATGAATCCAATGGAATAGGTCTCAAATAATGGTGAAAAAATTTCCAGACTTTTTTTTTTTTTTTTAACCTACGGAGTTATACTCTGGTCTGAAGAATACTGCAGTGATGAAATCCCCAAATGCTTAACTAGTAAGAAAAGTGTAGTGATTTGGAAACCCGAACACAGTTGCGCGACAACATATCTTGTTTGTTTTAATTTGTTTATGTTTCTGTCCCCCAAGGGTTAGGTATTCAAGGGTTCTACAGACAAGGGTTTGCCTTATGCTATAACTCTCTGATATATGTGTGGGGTCCAACAATAGTACTCGACCCAATATCTCAGGGCACTAACTAAGGAGGATAGACCATACCCTTAGCCATACTACCTGACTACCCAGGTACTAGAGAGTATCTTCCCGAGTGTTGTTCTCGTTGGCACTATAGCAGTTAGGCGGTCGATCGGTTTATCTAAAGAGGGATTTAGGAAATCTAGGTCGATTCCGTACACAGGTGTTGTTTGATGCGCTACCACTCGAAGGGGTACCAACATGGGTTACAAGGGTGGCCAACAGATGTGCGCTTAAGAACCACTTGTATTTCATGCATGTATGAATCCCTCAACCGTGGGTTTATGCGCGTAACGACAGATCTCTGTGGCTTAAAGATGTTGGAATACGTCTCTACCCTGAAACAAATTTCCCACAATTTCTGCCAAGGAAAGTGCTCTGATACCACTTGTAATATACTAGATATAAAAAGTATGCAGAACATAAATAAAATGCTAGAAATGGTAGAATAACAGTAATATAACCAGTATAATCTCCACAATAACACATAAATGATATAAGAAAAACAACATAAATAACACTTTGATTCAAAAAGCAATGTTCACGGGCCTCTTCGAGGGGGCAACCTCCAGTCGAGCAACGCTCTCTTATAATAATATCCAAGCTAGGGTTTTCATACCCTCGACCCTTATTTATACTAAATATGTCTATCAAGAGAAGCATCTAGAGGAAGATCCTTCTAGAAGTGGAAGCTTCTATTAGGTCTTCTTACATCCGCCTTATTCTATTTTATTGAAAGGCCTTATTAATATTTACCTTTATTACATCCGAATATATTTCTCTACCTATGTGGGGATTAGGACCCTAACACCCTATTTAGATTCATTTGTAATATTGTATTTTGATGACATATTGGTTTATATCTCTACTTGGAAAGAACACATCTCACGCAAGTGTTAGAAACTCTAAAAAAAAATCAACTATTGGCTAACCTCAAGAAATGTGAGTTTTCTTAGCAGTCATTGGTGTATTTAGGGTACATGATCAATGGATGGGAACTCAAGATAGATCCCATCAATATAGAGGCCATCACCAAGTGGCTAGTTCCTACTAATTCCACTAAAGTTAGGAGATTTGTTGGAGTATCATAGTACCTACAAAAGTTCATAGCATCATTTTCAGCAGTAGCTACACCACTCCACACCATAACAACTAGTGGTAAGAGTTTCCAGTGGGGAAAGAATTAGCATAAACCTTTCAATAAGCTAAAATGAAAGATTAGTCAAGCACCAATTCTCATATTTCCTAACCTGCATAATCCTTTCAGAGTGGAGATGGATGCAAGTGGGTATGTTATGTGAGCAGTTTTGATGCAAGGAGGTAAGCCAATATGCTATCATTCTGAGATGTTTCATGGGGAAGTTTTGAACAACCCTACATATGATCAGGAAATCTATGCCTTTTTTCAAGATGTTAAGAAGTGGAAGCACAATCTGATGGGAAAGGAAACCATTATCCACACTAATCACCAACCACTACAGTATTTGTAGACATGGAGTAATCTTCAACAAACCAAAGATTACAAGTGGATGGGGTTTTGAAACAGTTTCATCTAGTCATCAAGTATAAGAAGGGAAACACTAATAAGTTGGTGGACATGCTTTTAAGGCCACCCACATCCAATATTATATCTTTGGAAACTCTTATGCACATGGATCCTTTCACCCATGATGAGGAAAAATATGCATGCACATAAGATAAGGACTTTAAATAGGTGTTTTTGCATCTACAGGGACAAATTCATATAGAATAAGGTGATGGTAAGATTGACTATCATCTCTAGAATGAGTTTCTCTACAACCTAGACAATCTTTGTGTTCCTAAAGGTGAAATATTGAAGCTTATCAGAGAGGCTCACACCTCCAAGGTTGTAGTACATTTTGGTGTTGGGAAGATGGTTGATAAATTACAAAGGTATGTGTATTGACTCATAATGAAAGAATATGTAGCTCGATATATTAGATGATGCATTTTTTTTGTACCAACAATCCTAGTAATAGGAAGAAAGGTCTATACCATACCCTACCTGTACCCACTCGACCTTGGGAAATGATTTCCAAGGATTTTTTGGGTGGTTTCCCACAACCAAGAAGAGACATGACAATTTTTTTATGGTAGTCAACAGGTTCAACAAGATGTGAATTCTTATGCCTTGTAAAAATACCATCAAATGAAAATAAGAAGAAAACATGTTCTTTGAAAAGGTTTGGGTGCACTTTGGGATACCAAGGAGCATCATCTCAGAAAAGGATACCATATTTCTCAATGCCTTTTGGAATACACTTTGGGAGAAGATGGACACAACATTGAAGATATCTACAACATTCCATCGATAGACATATGGGCAGACAAAAGTAGTCAACGTGATTTTGGTACAACTTTTGAGGGGTTACAAGAAAAATCATCTGAAGACTTGGGATGAAAATTTGATCTAAATTCAACACTCTTATAACAAAGAAGTCCATACTTCTACCGATAAGTCCCCTTTTAAAACTTTTTTTGGGTATTTTACACCATCTCCCTTAGATGTTGTCTATGGAAAACAAGGAGGAGTGAGGGAAGACATCATAGGAGAAGCATTGAAGGTAGATAATTTTGTTGAAAATATTAGGAAAATCCATTTGCAAGTACAAGAGATGTCGAAGAATTCATAGGAAAGGTACAAGGCATGACATGATCAACATAGAAGAGAGAAATCATTCAAAGTGGGAGACAAAGTTCTTACAATTGAATAAGGAAAGACTATAGGGTCCTAGTAAGAAGATCAAGTTTCTATGACATGGCCCTTTTGAAGTATTGGAGAAGGTGGGTGATAATTCCTACATACTTAGTCTACCCCCATATATGTGCATTTACTTAGTAGTGAATGTGGAGAATATGAAACTCTATGAGCCTTCCATGTTGGATCAAGAAAATAAGGAGCAAGTCCTACCTACCATAGAGTAACTAGCACCAAAAGCTCAGTTAGAGTTGGAAGAATATACAGTTTTGCATAATAATTCTAGAACTACTAGATAGGGGCAGCATGACCTTTGGAAGATTGGGTTGAAAGGATAACTTCTAGGTAAGGAAAAATGGTACTTTAGGGAGAAGGTAGATGAAAAATTTCCTCACCTCATTTAGTAAAATATTTTGGTGACCAAAATCCCCACAAAATGGGGAGGTATGATCTGTATTGGATCATTATATAATTTTTCATTTATCTTGTTACTTTCTGGGTGGAAAAATTAGAAGAATTAGCTTGCGGGACCCATTTTAATGGCAGGTCCTAGTTTGGAGATTTGGGTCCATAACCTTTCAGAGCCATTTTGAGGCATCAAATGGAATTTTTTTAGGTCAAAAATTTGCAAGCAAATCTACCATCCCCCATACACTATTCTACACAATGATACCTTTCCAACGGTGCAAAAATCACCTCAATTGGAGCTTGTATGCAGAAGTTATGCCTCCCATAAGTTGATCTACCTTGTTGACGACCATGGTATGAGTGGATGCCATGTCAGCCCCATTACTCACACTTGTGGGGCTAGCCACATGTGGAATTTCAGGAATATTCTAGAAGGTCCAAAAACTTATCACTAATTGAGGATTAGAGATGAAAAAAACGTAAACCTAGACAATTATCGAGCTATGTAAATACCAGGCCACTAGGAGAAGGGGTTCCATTATTTACCATTGTACTTGTTCGATATTTATGTAGAGAATCTAGGAGTGGTGTTTTGAGAGCTTAACATAGGAGTTAGGATATTTTGTAGCAGCCCTTCAGGCCACAGTGTCAAAGGAAACTCCATAGTGAGTGCCCCTTTCTTTGAACTTACTTTTAATAATTGAAGAAAAGAGAGTAGAGCATAGGCCTCACCTACTAGCTAGTTTTTCTCCCATATTGGGTTTCCTAGGATACACATTGTGTTCATTTCTGTGGATGATGTGTTCATTTTCTTGTTCTTTCTTTTTTGTATTTTAGTTATTTTCATTAATTTGAGACAGTGTTAACAAATTTGAGGTATAAGGAAATAAACATGCATAATGAGATATTTCATTATAATACAATATTTTTTGTGACGAATTGTTCTAGTGGAATATCCACAGTTGTTCACAGATTGGGAATTATCCTTAGAAGTTCAATAGTTGTTTCACTTAAGTTCCTCCTTTAAAAACAAATTCTATGACATTAAAAAGGGAAAAAAGAAAAGTTAAGGAGAAGGATCTTGTTGAATTGAAATATATTTTTAATGAGGAAATGCATATATATCCACCGGGGCTATGGATTCTCAATGGTAGCGGAGCAAGGTCTGTGATATTGGGGTGACTCTGTCAGGGCTATGGATTCTCACTAGCAATAGAGAAACACCAGAAGGATGACATACTTACTTGGAGATTACAAAGTAATACCTTGATACTGGAAGTTGGACTAATTTGGTTTCCTTCTCAAAGTTGAAGGTCATTGAAGAAAATGACTTATCCTTTATGTTTTTTCAAAAGTCAGATCCCCATGGTAGGGAAAAGAATTATTTCTAGATCACATATAAAAGGATCTATGGGTAGTTTTTGGTTCCAATTATGTTCTAAGGTTGTCTTTACATGAAATTGATTTATTTTTTTCGAAGGTATAGGCATAGATGTTGGATTCATCCAATGAATATCCATTTGTTGTGTACACAACACACCCTAAAAAATTTGTTAAATTTTGGGTACCATTTTTTCTTTAAGTTTTGCAAGTAGATTTTTTCATCTTAGTTTTATATATCTTATGATGATATATATATTCCTAACTTATATATACCTTGTGATGATATATGTGTGTGTGTGTGTGTGTGTGTGTGTGTGTGTGTGTGTGTGTGTGTGTGTGTTGTGATGTTGCATCAAGGTAACGACGCTGAAAAGGGAACTATACATTTTAATCCAAATGTTAAACATCATGAAAAGAAGAACCCCAAGGTGGTATGGTGCAATGAAACCTTCCTATTTTTGGCTCATATACATGATCCTCACTAGTTGGATATGTTTTGGAAGAAATATGAGGATGGCAGGAAAACGTGGGAGAGCAATGTCAGGGGAATTTCTTCCTTGGTGTGTGGCCATTTTTAAAAGTTTCTAACCATTGAAGTTAAAAGGATGAATTATCTAGAGTCTATTTGTCCAAAATAGAAAATAATATCAAGAGTTTTGAGCACGGACCCCCATCTCAAAATTACCAAAATAACAACACATATTTCCACATCACAACCTATGGGACAATTTATTTAATCAGTGAGGAAAGTATGATGTTGAGCATGCATGAATTGAGACTTCTAGCTCACCAGAGATGTAGCGGAGAAGCATATTGCATGGATTTTTGCATGGCCATTTTTCCTTTATTTTATAATTATATTAGATTATTTTATAAATATGTAAGTTGATATCTGAGAAAGGTTCTTTGGATCTGAGGCGATTTGGAAAAGATTGTAGCTCCGAATTCTTTTAAGCTTAATTCAAAAACTCTTCTTAGAGTCAAGGAAATTTTTTTGTGGAGGATTTATGTGCATTCATTCTTATTCATGGATTATTCTACCACTGAATTGATGTCGCAGGAATCTAGTAAGGATTTCAATTTGCAAAGCTATCTTGTGTGATTGAATGAATTGTTGGTTATTAATTTTGATGAACAATTTTACATTCTTTATTAATCAGGTTCTTATTTTATGTATTACATTTTTGTCTTCTAACATATCATGTATAGTGGAATTATTTTTGTAACCAAAGTATATCTGATGACAAATCATGGTGTTTTATTTACATAATTTTCATCTCTTTCTGCATTAGTATAATTATACTTCCTGAGCATGATATTGCAGTAATATTTCTTGATAGAATTATTTCTTATAGGATTAAGAGTTACATATCGTTTTTATTTACTATCTCTGCAATTTATCTTGTAGTAACATATTTCTTCAAGCTCTTTATATTAAGTTTAATTTCCACACTTAACATGTAAATAACAAAACCTTAAAAAATAGAAAATAATTTTAAGTTGATTCATAAATCCCATCGAACACTTGTTGGACCATTAAACTGAAGGATTATTCCATCCCAAACAAGGAATAGTCTAATTGGGCCTATTCCTTGGGTTTAATCCCTATTGTTGAGAATTGGGAATCTAGCACCCTCAACACAACCTAGCTCATTTCCCTATACACACGATGAAAGGAAATGTGATTAAAAGAATGAATTAAATCATTGACCTCATCTAGCATAGGTTGTAGGAGGAAATTTATCAAGTTATATTCTTCTTCGCCCACTTTATCACAAGAAGGGAGGCTCCAAAGAGTTGGATTTTATTAACACCTTTTTTTATTTTCAACAATGGAATTAACCTTAAAGCCATTAATTATGTCAGATTGCTTGTACCATACACTAAGTGAGCTTGAAAATTTATAAAGTGAGAATTATGTAGGAATAAATCTCTCCCAGCTCCACATAACTTTGGATCCCCTTGAGAAACACCATCAAAATATGCCCAAGTACTTTATTTATCAATCTACTCCTTAGCTACATGTCTATTAGCTTTTCTATATTTCAGTTGATTGAAACTAGTTAGAATATTACAACCTTGAATAGCACATTGCATAAGAAGAATAACCTTATCATTAAAGAGACTAGATTTTCTCACAAGCCAGATACCCTGTGCTAAGATGAAAAGAAGTGCCCTCATCCTCTTTATATTTTCATTTTCACACCACCTTTGTGTCCCATCCTCTGTAATATACCATTCTAGAGGTTCCTTAATCCATGCAATACCTTCACTTCCCTCCAAACTTTAGCTAAATATGAACAAGACATAATAAGGTGATGATTAGTTTCTTCACATTCCTTGCACAAAGGACACCTCCTAGGACCATATTTTTTCCTTTTCTAGAGAATGTATTGAGTAAGATCTTTGTTAATTACTAGTAACCACATAAAGATATGATACTTTGAAGGAAATTTGAACTTCCACGCTTCCTTCCACCACCACTTATTATTCTCCATATCCTCTGTAAAATTTAAAACCTTATAATCTACCTTAGGAGTGTAGACACTAGTTGCATTCATTGACCAAATCATGCAATCATCATCATCTCTTATCCTTACATGGATGGCTCTGTGTTTTCCAACATAATCTTCCCAATAAACAACATACTCTCCTCTTAAACCTAATACCTTAGCGAACTTCCATTTTTAACTCCATAATGAAGTCATCCCATGATATGCATTCTGAATAAAATAAAATAAACCTCTCTCCCTTTAATATTGAATTGTATCTAAAGGTAATCTAAATTAATCCCACCAAGGATCCTCCCCCGCTCTATCCTTATGCCTAGATCCCACTTTCCACACAAGCTAGTTACCAATTATTGGAAATGCTACAACCACTACTTTCCACACAACTGAAACATTGCATAAATTCTTCACTGGCTTTATAATATGTTCCTCAATTGGTTCAAGCATAATATATTTATGAACCACAACCTTACACCATATTCCTTTACCTTGACTAATCCTCCACATGCTTTTGACTACCAAAAATATTAAGAAGAGAAAAATATTTTTGAGTCTCCATCCTCCCATATCCTTTGGAATAGACAACCTTTGCCACTTTACCAATGGTATCCCTCTTTTCTCTTTGAATCCTAGCCATAAAAACCTAAATATTAACCTTGTAATCACATCATGGACACCTCTATGAATCCTTGACAAAGACATCCAATAGACAATAACTTCTTCTAATATGGATTTTAAGAGGACATGTCTGCCCCCTCTTGAAGACCACCTATGACATTATAATTAATCATTTTTTCCACCTTAGTATTCAACCAACTCCAATCTTTTTTAAAATAATCATTTGACCTTAATAAAAACCCTAGATATTTCAAACCATCCTCCACATTTATTTGAATAAAGGGAAACAAAGTAGAAAGAAAAATCCCGTCTTCTTCAAATTTCCCTAGAAATGAGACAAAGGATTTGTTAAAATTTATCATCGTACCTGTAGATATGCAACAAAGGTCTATAATCACCTTTAATTTCATTACATCTCTTCTATATCCATCATAAAATATCAAGATGCCATCAAAGAATAATAGTTGTGAAAGATAAAAATAATTCCCTATTTGTATACCTTTCAAATTCCTACTCCTCTTTGCTTCCAAAAAATTCCTACTAAGGCCTTATACAACAATCAAAAAAATAAGAGGGAAAGGGGGAAACCTTGATTTATCCCTCTTTTAAGCATGAAAAATATTGAATATGAACCATTAATCAACATATATAAGGATACATAAGTGATACAATTCATAACCTAGTTCACAAAGGGGACACAAAAACCAAAATGAAGTAACATCAACCTTTGATACAACCAACTAACCCAGTCATAAGCCTTTGATAATAAACCTTTACCTCCATTGCTATGAGATTCCTAGTTTTTATGGAGTGAATACCCTCTTGGGCCAACCCAGTAGCTGTTGGACATGATGTTATGGTGTTGGCATTGATACAAAATGGATCAATATGGTTACCATTATCAGTGAATAATGTGGTATTGCCATTAAGACAGAAAATTGGATATGTTGTGTGCCTGATGTCAAAAAGAGGTCAATATTGTGGTCATCATCATCAAAACTGTGCATATGATATTGTCAAAACTCATGCATTGTCTAAACAATGATTACCCATGGATGCTAAATTTGTCCCATATAAATGCAAAGGGGAAGATCAAAATATGGTGCTCAATAAAATGAATAAACAGTCCTAACCTTACCACACTTGGTCTACAACAGTATAAAGAGACTTAATTAAACTCATGAATCCTCACATCTAAAAAGTTATGTACACCTCTTATGGTTGAATAGCAATGGACCTACTGCAGATTAATTAAATTCATTACAAAGTTCTCTTCCCTCTCTTATTATAAATATCAACTCTCTGATCATCATTTGCAAGGATTTTTTACTATGATCATTAGATCATTGGATCTAGTTACAGGGATCAAAAGAGGCATGATCCAAATCTACCCGAGATTTGATTTCTTCTTTTATTATAATGATCGATGTTGTAATCATTATAGGTATAAAAGTTGCAGTAATCGACAGTGAATGAAGAAGAAAGATGATGTTTGACCGTTGATCGTTGGATCAAAATGAGAGAACGATCGAATGACCCTAATCTAACTCACACTTGGAATATAACAAAGGATAAGTGGAAAAGGTGGACCCGAAAGTTATATTAAGTCAGATTTAATAATCCACGTGTCAGCATGGAGTCTCATTGCATTTTGGCTTGGGATTATTTTAGATGCATGTTGACAATGTGAATTTCATATGAATCGTCCATTCAATGATTAATTAAGATTGTAATTGTTGATCTAATTGAAGCATGGACCGTCCAC
Source organism: Picea engelmannii (assembly GCA_009831015.1). NCBI lineage: Eukaryota > Viridiplantae > Streptophyta > Pinopsida > Pinales > Pinaceae > Picea > Picea engelmannii. The sequence continues at coordinate 308,351 of ML778189.1, forward strand.
TCAACCTATGATTAAGTTAGAACCGTTGATTTGGATAATCTCCATAGTTACATTTTCTCTTGGTCACCCGCTAAAGTCATATGGGTTATGAAGTTTCATTCTGGTTTAACTGGGATAACACCCTGTTATATTGCATGGTCACTTGGGGAATAAAGAAGTACCCTTGGGAAAAAGTATAAACCAAGCCTTTCCCTTTGTTTCTTTATCCCTTGGTCGTAACGATCTAGTCCTATGGGAAAATGATCCATGAATTAGAACTCATCCATCATTTCAATTAAAGAAATGCACCAGAGAGCGAAGTAAAATCTTGATTCTGAAAACTAAGGATGTAGCAAAAGTGTGGGATTGAAATAACGAAGTCAATCAATACATGTGATCGAGTCATAAAGGCTTTATCAACATAAGTATGATGACAAATTATCCCTCTTACTAATTGGAAGAACTTTCACGATAATGTTATGAATAATACTAGAGGAAGATATTTTGTTCTAAGTTAAATGAAAAACATTAATTTCCTTTTTTTAAACAAAATGAAGAGGTGAAATGTTATCTATAAAGAGACACAATGTTTCAGGGTCATATGCTTGTTAGAAAATGATATAAACAGAAGCTTTGTTGAAAGAAGAGATGTCTCTATGGTCTAATTCAGAAGATCTAAACACACACAGAGTCCAAGGAAGAACTTGAAACATTCACATGAAGTGAGGGTGGAAGGGAGGAACAAGAGAGGATTGGAGTCCTCTATAGGTTGAAGCCTGAAACAGGGAGTTGCAACTTCCTTAAGTTGGTGCTTGAAAATAGAGGATTGGAGTCCTATACAGGTTGGAGCTTGATCTATAGGGAGTTGGTGCTTCCTCAAGTTGGTGCTTGGAAAACAAGGGATTGGTGTCTCATTGAGTTGGTTCTCAAAAGAAGAGAGATTGGTGTCTCCTACAAACTATAACTTGTAAATGAAATAGAATTTTTATGATTGCTACATTTAAAATTCAAATTTATGTACATTCTTGTTGATAAATTGTTATGGTTCATAAATTAATAATTAAAGAATTAAATTAATTTGAGAAAAATAATCAATATTGATTCACCCCCCCTCTCAGTATTGAACAACATTTCAACAATTTGTATCAGAGAAGGTTCCTTCACCATAGTCTAACCACTTGAAGGCGGATTATAAGAAATCCTATGTATCAACAAGAAGGAATGTCCTCCAACAGAGCGCCATTGTTCAAAGGAAATGCTTATGCATTTTGGAGTATAATGATGAAAAATTATATGATGGATCTTGGATGTGATGTTTGGATATCTATGGTAAATAGTTACACTACACCAACTATTGCACCTTCATATGCTGCTGCAAAGAAACTCTGCAATGATAATTCAAGGGTTGTTAATGCAATTCTGGGTCGATTAGCAAACCCCATATTTGTAAAAGTGATGCATTTTAAATCAACAAAAGAAATTTGGGACAAAATTAAAATCATCTATGAAGGATATGGAAAAGTTAATCAAGAAAAACTTCAAAAATACAAAGGGCGGTTTGAGAGTTTGAATATGAAATAGGAAGAAAACATTGCAGGATATTTTCAAAGAGTGGATGAAATAGTCAATTCAATCAAATCATTGGGAGAAGAGTTAAAATAAAAAATTATTGTCCAAAAGGTGTTTATATCATTACCAATGAGATATGATGCCAAGGTGTCTACCTTGGAATATCGAGAAGACCTTGACAAACTTATAATGGATGAACTTCATGGGATTATTATAGCCTATGAAATGAGAACTAGGAAAGAAAATGCATCAAAAAGGGAAACATCCTTCAAAGCATAAAAAGAAACAAAGAACCATGAGTGTGTGCCAAATTAAAATCACTCAGACATATCAGATGAAGAAGAGGGCAATTTTATAAGGAAACTCCATAAAGGGTTTGGGAAATATAAAGGGAAGTTACCCTTCAAGTGATTCAACTATGGAAAAGTTGGGAATTTTTCCTCCAAATGTCCCTATCCCAAGCAGGTCGATAGTGATGATGAATATTCTTATAGACATAAATAACTTAAGAAAAGAAAACTGGAAACAAGAAGAAATTCTACAAGAAAAAGAAAAAATTCTACTACATAGAAGACATTAGTTCATCTGACATGAGTGAAGATGACGAGATATAACTTTTATTTATGGGCATAGAAACTCAAATTAATGTTATTGATAATGAAGAGAACTCTGAATTTAAAGGAGAAGTAGACATTGAAGGGGAACGTATTAGTGTTCTAGAAGAACTGAGAAAATATAAAAAGAAGAACAAATCATTAAGAGAACAACTATTAGATTATGAAGAAAAACAAAAATTAAGAGAAAACGAAGTTTCAATAATCATCAAGGAATCATAACAAATCATTATTGACTTAAATACTCAACTCTAATAAACCAAACAAATTGAATAGGTCACAAGTAAACAAGTCAATGAAAAACAACTAGATTGTGAAAAGATGGAGGCTGGAATTGTTTTTCTAAAAAGAGAACTTAAGAAAGGAAACAACCAATCAAGATTTGAAAAGAGTTCAAGAATATTGGATGATATTATTAACAGTCAAAGATCATCAAGCAATAAGTCAGGACTTGGTTATGATCAAAATAAGTCTAACAAAGGATCTAACTCTACATCTCAACAAACTGTTAAAAATCCAAAAAGTTATGTGGCTACCCTTCAAAGATATTTTAAAAGGGAAGAAAGAAAAATAAAGACTAATTTTAATCAACAGAAATATGCTCTCCCTTCAAAAGAAAATTAATATATAAGGAATAAAAATATAAGAATAACTCTCCCAAAAAGGTATCAACATCTCTTTCTTGGCTATTGTTTTTTTTGCAATAATTTTGGGCATAAAGCATTACATTGTAGATCTTATGGAAAGAACAATCATAAAAGTGTCCAAAGATATGGTTATAAGAATAGAAAGAATAATAATAATCAATACAATAGAAACTATAATTCATTATCTCCATTACAATATTACAATGTTGAATGCTACAAATGCAACAATTATGGTCACAAATCTAGTGATTGTAGACTACCAAAGCATCCCATAAAGACTTCCAACATTAAAGAAGAAAAGCATAATAAGACATGGAAAGAAAAACAAATGGAAGAAAATGAAATAGAGTGTAAGGAGCCTTATATGCTAAAAATAAAACAATCCAATGGTATGTTAACAATGGATGCTCAAAGAATATGACTGGAGATCAAGAAAAATTCCTCGGTCTAAAAAAGAAAGAAAAAGGAAGTGTTACATTTGGAGATAATGTCTTTGCCAAGATACTTGGAAATGGTATGGTCAGTCTAGGAAATAATCAAGCTAAAGTAAAAAATGTGTTAATAGTTGAAAATTTGAAGCCTAATCTCCTCAGTGTGAGCCAAACATGTGATTAAGGACACATACTCATATTTGACTCTCAAAAATGTGAAATTAAAAAAGAAGACTCAGGAAAATTAGTGGTTGTTGCACCAAGGAAACCAAACAATGTTTATATCTTAATCATTGAAGAAGAAGAAAAATGTTGCATGGGTCAAATAGTTGAAAGTTGGCTATGGCACAAAAGAATGATACGCATAAGCTTTGGAAACTTGATAAAAGTTAGTAAGAAGGAAGTTGTGAAAGACATGCCAAAGATTATAAAACCTTCAAACTTTGTTTGAAGGCACTGCCAACAAGGAAATCAGACAAGAGTAAGATTCAAGACAAAAGAATACTCTACATCAAAACCATTAGAACTTGTTCACACTGACCTCTATGGACCAACAAGAACTAAAAGCATACAAGGTGAACATTACTTCATTTTATTCATTGATGACTATAAAATGATGACTTGAGTATCCTTTCTTAAAGAGAAATCAGAAGCATTAGAAAAATTTAAAGTCTTCAAAGCACATGTTGAAAATGAGACCGATCTCAAAATCAAGTGCCTAAGATCAAACAATGGATGAGAATTTACCTCAAATGGGTTCAATGATTTTTGTGAAGCTCATGGAATTAAAAGACACTTTTCAGCTCCAAGAAATCCTCAACAAAATGGAGTTACTGAAAGGAAAAATAGAATTGTTCAAGAAGCAGCCAAAACTATGTTAAATGAAGCCAAAATCCCAGATATATATTGGAGAGAAGCAATGTATACAAAATTATGCATACTTAACAGAGAACAACTTAGGGTCAACCATGACAAGACACCATATGAGTTGTGGTTTGGCATAACAACATCAGTCAAACACTTCAGAGTCTTTGGGAGAAAATGCTATATAAAAAGAGATGATGATAACCTAGGAAAATTTGATTCCAGATCAAATGATGGTACATTTCTTGGTTACTCGTCAAATAAAAAGGCCTACAGATGCTACAATATGAGATTGCACAAAATTGTGGAAAGTGCTACTGTAAAAGTGGATGATCTAAAATCAAGAAGAATCAAATCTCAAGATAATTCACAAGTTGATGAAAGAAGAAGAAATGATGATGAAGAAGAAGAAACTAAAGAAATACAAGAATCCCAAAGTGAAGAAGAAAGAGAAGAGGAAGTATCAACAAGACAAGAGTCAAAAGCACCATCAAGAAGAGTTCAAAGAGATAATCTTGAAAGTCAAATCATAGGAAAAAAAAGTTTTGGAGTTGAAACAAGAAGAAGGCTAACATATGAATTAGAACAAGCAATGCTCTCCCTAATAGAGAAAAATCAGAGGCCATCAAAGATGAAGATTGTATTAAAGCCATGAATGAAGAGCTTGATCAAATAGATAAAAATCAGACTTGGGAGCTTGTCCCAAGATCAAAATAAAAAAATGTGGTAGGGGATGAAGTGGATTTTTAAAAATAAAGTTAATGAAGATGGTGAAGTTATAAGGAATAAAGAAAGATTGGTGTGTAAAGGATATGCTCAAGTAGAAGGAATTGACTTTGAGGAAAATTTTCCCCAGTAGCAAGATTAGAAGCTATCATAATGCTTTTGGCATTTGCATGTTTTAAAAACTTTAAAATATATCAAATGAATGTCAAATATGCTTTCTTAAATGGAAATTTAGAAGAAGAAGTTTATATAGAACAACCTGAAGGATTTAAGTTATCGAAAAATCAAGACTATGTTTGAAAATTAAATAAATCATTGTATGGTATCAAACAAGCTCCCAAAGCATGGTTTTCAAGACTTGATAATCATCTACAACAAGAAGGATACAAAAGAGGAGCCACTGACAACAATATTTACATTAAAATTGAAAACTAGAATATCATTATTGTTATAGTATATGTGGATGATATCATCTTTGGAAGTAATCTAAATCCTCTAAGAAATCAATTTTCTACAAAAATGAAAAATCAATTCGAGATGCCAATGCTTGGTAAAATCACATTCTTCCTTGGATTACAAGTTTCACAATCAGACATAGACATATTCATATCCCAGACCAAAAACATTAAAGAAATGTTGAAGACATTTCAAATGGAAGATTGTAAACCTATGAGCACTTCTATGATTACAGGATGCAAACTAGGCAAAGAGGAGGAATCACTAGAAGTAGACCAAACCATGTATAGATCAATGATTGTTATCCTATTATATGAAACAACAATAAGACCAGACATCATGCAAGTTGTAGGAGTAGCGGCCAGATTTCAATCTACACCTAAAGAAACACATATGAAGGAAGTTAAAACGATTTTTAGATATCTCAAAGGCACCTTGTATTTTGTGTTGGGTTTCCAGGGGAAAAATATATGTGTAATGTGTGTATTTTCCATTTTATATTTTATGTTCTTTTAATGAAAATATGTTTGCATTAAATAATTGTATAAGGTTAAAATATGCATTTGGTATCAGATAAATTATTGGCTTCAGGGGGACGCCTTTGTGCTCAAGGGTTTGGTTCGGCACTGTGATAAGCATTGTTACAATGGGAGATTTGCGGTATTTATTCTTTAGATGAAGAGAAATGGTGAGCAAATTGAAAATGGAGATTGAGAAGTTTAATGAGAATTTTTTTTAGTTGTGGAAGCTCAAGATGGAAGATTTGTTGGTGGACAGATATCACTGGATCACGGTGGATCCACGTACTGCACCTACATGAACTTCAACAGATGACTGGAAAAAGTTGGATCGGAAGGCAAAGAGCACAATCTGACTATTTCTCTCATATTCAGTATTACTGAATGTTTCAGAGGAATCTACAACCAAGGATTTATGGGATAAGTTGGGGAAGTTGTATCAGTCTAAGTCCCTAGGAAATAAACTATTCCTAAGAAAGAAGTTGTATAACCTGAGGATGATATATGGAGACTCAGTGGCAGAACATTTGAACACCTTCAATACTGTGGTAAGTCAATTAGTATTTTTTGAGATTAAAATTTCAAATGAAGATAAGTGTATTAGTTTACTTTTCTGTTTACCAGACTCGTGGGATAGTTTGGTTGTGGCCATAGGTAGTAATACAACTTCCTTGAATTTTGATGAAGTGGTCTCATCCTTGTTGTCTGAGGAGATGAGACGGAAGCACATGGAAGGACAAAGCACAGATGCATTATTTGCAAGAGGGCACTTCCAAGAAATAAATAGATACAAGTCCTCGAGTGAGAGATCTAAGTCTAAGGGTAGATCTAAATCTCCTGGAATGTTTGTAAAGGTATGTTGGATATGTGGAAAATAAGGGCACTACAAGAAGCAGTGTAGATCCAAAGTTGAGAAAAAGAAGGGATCTGAAGAAGCTCCATCTACAGAAGAAAATACCTCCAAGGAAGAAGGAGGGGATGTCTACTTGGATTCTTCAAGCACACATGTAGATCATGAGGCATGGTTGCTTGACGCAAGTAGATCCTTTCATATGACTCCCCATAGGGAGTGGTTCTACAAATATGAAAGGTATGATGGAGGTAATGTTTTCCTCAGTGATGACTCGAAAAATAGGATCATAGAACAAGGAAAATTTAAGTTGAGGCTCATATATGGAAGGATTAGAACACTACCTCATGTTCTGTACATCCCAGGATTGGCCAGAAATTTTATTTCTGTAAGTAAAATGGAGGATGCAGGGGTAAAAACAATATTTGAAAAGGAAACCTGCAGGATGGTTCGAGGAGCAATGGTGTTGTTGAAGGGAGTTCAGTTTGGAACTCTGTATAAGTTGCAAGGAAGCACTATTAGTGATGGGTGTAATAGTTCCATTGTTGTTGATATTGAATTTGAAGAAGAAAAAAATCCTACAGTCTCTAGAGAAAAGGTTATGTTGTGGCATCAAATACTGGGGCATATCGAAGAGAAGGGTCTTCGTCTACTACACAGTAAAGGTATGGTTGAAGATATTTCTAATTTCTCTCTAGATTTTGATTTATGTGAACATTGTGTATATGGGAAGTAGAATTGGGGAAGATTCCCCTCTGGTGCAATGAGGGAAGAAGGAATTTTACATCTAGTTCACAGTGATGTGTTTGGACCTGTGTCAGTTCCATCATTGGAAAAATCTATGTACTATGTCTCATTTATAGATGACTTCTCTAGAAATACTTAGATATATTTCCTCAGGAATAAATCTTAAGTATTTGATAGGTTTAAAGAGTTTAAGGTTCTTGTTGAGAATCAAACAGAGAAAATAATTAAGGTGTTGAGGACAGATAATGGTGGAGAGTTCTGTGGGAATGAATTTGAAGAATTCTGTAAAAAGTGCGGTATAGAAAGGAAGAAGACTACTCCATATACAACTCAACATAATGGAGTTGAAGAAAGGATGAACATGACATTGATGGAAAAAGCAAGGTGCATGCTCAATGGTGTCAGGTTAGGGAAATAATTATGGGAAAAAGTAGTGGGTACTCCATGTTACCTGGTCAAGAGATCACCCTCGTTAGCACCGAATGACAAGACTCCACAAGAGGTATGGACTAGTAAGAAACCTTCTCTCACACATCTCAAGGTATTTGAATGTGAGGCCTATGTTCATGTTCCAAAGGAAAACATGAGTAAGCTAGATAAGAAAGATGAAAAGTGTATCTTTATTGGGTTATTAGCAAAGGGTTATTCCCAGGTTGAGGGAATTGATTTTGGTGAGATTCTTTCTCTTGTTGCCAAGTTAAATTCTATTATATTTATGTTATCTATTGTTGTTGTGTTTGATTTTGAAGTAGAATAAATGGATGTGAAGAAAACATTCCTACATGGGGATCTGGAAGAAGAAATCTATATGAAGTAGCTATAAGGTTTTGTTGTGAAGGGAAAGAAGGAGCTGATATGCAAGCTGAAAAAGTCCATGTATGGTTTAAAACAATCACCAAGGATGTGGTATCAAAATTTTGATACTTATATGATGGGACATGGCTTCAAAAGAAGCAAAGAGGATCATTGTGTGTATTTTAAATTAAATGGTGATCAATTAATTTATTTGGTATTGTATGTGGATGACATGTTGCTTATAGGAAACAAGAAGGAAATTATCTAGGATGTGAAAAATTAGTTGTCCTCTAAATTTGACATGATGGATCTTGGTGCTGCAAATTTCATTTTGGGCATGGAAATTAAAAGAGATCAGAAAAAAAAGAAACTCTGGTTAAATCAGATAAAATATGTGGACACAATATTGCAAAGGTTTAATATGTAGGAATGTAAACCGGTTAGGGTCTCTACTCGTGTAGGTGTAAAGTTGTATGTGGATCAGTGTCCCCAGACAAAAGAAGAGGAGGAGGACATGTCTTGTGTCCCTTATGCGAGTGTGGTTGACAGTTTGATGTATGCAATGGTCTATACTAGACTAGAAATTGCACATGCAGTGGGATTTTTGATTAGGTATATGTCAAAATCAGAGAAGGAGCATTTTTTATAGTAGTAAAGAGGGTTTTCAGGTATTTGCATGGCACTACTAGCTATGTATTGTGATGCCAAGGAAGACCAAGATTGGAAAGAGTGTTGGATATACATGGCTTTGTGGATGCAGACTGAGATGGAGATATGGATCTTAGAAAATCTACAAGCGGGTATGTGTTTAACCTGTTTGGAGGAGAAATCAGTTGGATGAGAAAAAGACAATATGTAGTGGCACTTTCAACTACAGAAGTTGAATACATGACAACCACTCATGCAAGAAAGGAAGCAGTATGGTTACAAATATTGTGTTCAGGTATTGGGTTGGTACAACAAGCTGTAAGGATAGATTGTGACATTCATAGTGCAATTTTTCTGGTGAAGAACTCGACTTATCATTCAAAGACAAAGAATATTGATGTTCAATATCACTTTGTGAGAGACATTGTTGAATAAAATAAAGTGTTGTTGATGAAGGTGGACATTTTGAAGAATGTTGCAGATTCATTAACAAAATATGTGAGCACTGAGAAGGTCTCTTGGTGTAGAGGATCTATGGGCATTGTTGCCTTGGCTTGTTGACTATGTTAGCCTGTAACCCCCTTGATGCAAAGAAAAAAACAAGTGGGAGAATGTTGGGTGTGTGTTATATTATTTGCACGACTAGTTGGAGAAAAAATATTTTTTCCTCAGGAAACGTGTCACATTTTTTCCTCGTTTTTCATGTCGCTTCGATTTTCATGTCCATTGTTAGGTGGTTTTTCAGCACATTGTTTTTTTCAATTGTTTTCTATTTCTGGTTAAGGAATTAAGGTTGTTGACTAATCCAGATCATTGGTTTAGAGTTTCATATGCCACTAGATCCTATATGTATATTGCATTGTAAAGAATGTATGATATGAATGAATACAAAATATGATGATTTTCCCGGTTTGGGTTTCCAGGGGGAAAATATCTGTGTATTGTGTGTATTTTCCATTGTATCTTTTATGTTCTTTTACAAAAAATATGTTTGTAGTAATTAATTGTACAAGGTTAAATTCTACATTTTGGATTATGGTATCCAAAAGGAGAAGACTTCACTTTAACTGCATATAATGATGTAGATTGGGCAGGAAGTATTGATGACAGAAATAGCACTAGTGGAGGAACATTCTTCCTAGGAAAATGTCTTGTGTCATGGCTAAGTAAAAATAAAACCTCCATATCACTATCTATAACATAAGATGAATATATTGTTGATGCATCTTGTTGCACTCAAATAATTTGGATGAAACAAACTCTCGAAGACTTACAAGTAAAATATGATCAACCGATTCTTCTTAATTGTGACAATACCAATGCTATAAACCTTTCTAAAAATCCTGTCATGCACTAAAAAACCAAGCATATCCCAATTAAATTTTGTTTTTTAAGGGAACATGTCTCTCAAAAAATTCTTAAAGTGGAATATTTTGATACTAAAGAATAGATTGCAGATATGTTCACAAAGCCTCTTCCCAGGCGTACTTTTGAAAACCTTAGACATAAATTGGGGGTGATATCCATATCCAATTAAATTGCACAAGTTTCATCAGAAAAGGAGTGCATGGACAAGGGGAGCATAACATCAGGGGGAGCAAATAAATATCCCTTTCTTCCATTATTGTCAAAGGGGGAGAATAAACAATGAAACTCAATTAAAATAAAGAGTTTTTACTTTGTTTCCATCAATGCCAAAGGGGGAGAATGTTGGACATGATGTTATGGTGTTGGAATTGGTGTCAAAGAGGGTATATGGTGTTGGAATTGATACAAAAAAGGATCAATATGGTTGCCATTATCAGTGGATAATGTGGTATTGTCATTGAGACAGAAAATTGGATATGGTGTCCCTGATGTCAAAAAGAGGTCAATATTGTGGTCATCATCATCAAAATTGTGCATATGATATTGTCAAAACTCATGCATTGTCTAAACAATGATTACCATGGATACTAAATTTGTCCCATATAAATGCAAAGGGGAAGATCAAAATCTGGTGCTCAATAAAATGAATAAACATACCCAACCTTACCACACCCGGTCTACAACAGTATAAAGAGTCTTAATCAAACTCATGAATCCTTGCATATAACAAGTTTTGTACACCTCCTATGGTTGAACATTAATGGCCCTACTGCAGATTAATTAAATTCATTACAGATTTATCTTCCCTCTCTTACTATAAAAATCAAAGCTCTGATAATCATTTGCAAGGAGTTTTTATTGTGATCGTCAGATCACTAGATATAGATATAAGGATCAAAAGAGGCATGATCCAAATCTACCCAAGATTCTATTTCTTATTTTATTATAATGATCGATTCTCTGATCATTATAGGCATAAAATATGCAGGAATCGACAGTGAATGAAGAAGAACGATGATGTTTGATTGTTGATCATTGGATCAAAATGAGAGCATGATAGGACAGACCTAATATAAATCGCTCTTGGAATAGCACAAAGGATAAGTGGGAAAGGCAGACCCAAAAGTTATATTAAGTTAGATTTACTAATCCCCGTGTCAACATGGAGTCTCATGGCGTTTTGGCTTGGGATTATTTTGGATCCATGTTAACAATGAAAATTTCATATGAACCGTCCATTCAATGATTAATTAAAATCATAATCGTTGATATAATTGAAGCATGGACCATCCACGCAACCTATTATTAAGTCAGAACCATTGATTTGGATAGGCGTCATAGTTACGTTTGCTCTTGGTCACCCGCTAAGGTCATATGGGTTATGAAGTTTCATTGGGGGCTAACTGGGATAACACCTAGTTATATTGCATGGTCACTTGGGGAATAAAGAAGTACCTTGGGAAAAAGCATAAACTAGGCCTTGCCCCTTATTTCTTTAGTCCTTTCTCATAACGATATGGTCCTATGGGAAAAGGATCCACAAATTAGCCCTCATCCATCATTTCAATACAGGAAATACGCCATAGGGTGAAGTAAAAGCTTGATTCTGAAAAATGAGGATGCAACGAAAGTGTGGGATTGAAATAACGAATTCGATCCATACCTATGATAGACTCATAAAGGCATGATCAACATAAGTATGATGAAAAATTATCCCTCTTACTAATTGCAAGAACTTTCACGATAATGTTATGAATAATAATAGAGGAATATATTTTGTTCTAAGTTAAAAGACAAACATTAATTGTTGTTGTTTAAACAAAATGAAGAGGTGCATTGTTATCTATGAAGAGACACAATGTTTTAGGGTCATATGCATGTTAGAAAACTATATAAACATAAGCTATTTTGAAGGAAGAGATGTCTTTGTGGTTTGATTCATAATATCTAAACACAGACAGAGTCTAAGGAAGAACTTGAAACATTCACATGAAGTGAGGGTGGAAGGGAGGAGCAAGGGAGGATTGGAGTCCTCTACAAGTTGAAGCCTGAAACAAGGAGTTGCAACTTACTCAAGTTGGTTCTTTAAAACATAGGATTTGAGTCCTCTACAGGTTGGAGCCTGATGTATAGGGAGTTGGTGCTTCCTCAAGTTGGTGCTTGGAAAATAGGGGATTGGTGTCTCCTTGAGTTGGTGCTCAAAAGAAGAGAGATTGGTGTCTCCTACAAACAGTAACTTGTAAATGAAATATAATTTTTATGATTGTTACATTTAAAATTCAAAGTTATGTACATTCTTGTTGATAAATTGTTATGGTTCATAAATTAATAATTAAAGAATTAATTTAATTTGAGAAAAAGAAGAAATATTGATTCACACCCCCCTCTCAGTATTGACCAACATTTCAACAATAGGATCGCGTATTTGTATACCCTCCAAAAACCCAAATTTCTCATTTGAAATTGACTTGGAAAGAATCCATTTTACTCTTATGGAAATGACCTTCACAATTATCTTGTAAATGCAGTTACAAAGAGATATTGACCGAAATTCAAGAAATGAATTAGTATTGTCTAATTTTGGAATTAGAGCAATAAATGTTGCACTAAAAGTTGCAAGCATCCTCCTTGAGAATATCAACTCCTCAATAAACCTCAATAATTCCTCTTCAAGTACCTCATACAATCCTAAAAGTAATTCAACATGCCACCCATCAGGACCCGAGTTGTTATCCTTGTAGAAACTATGTAAAATATCCAATAGCTCTTCCTTGGAAACATTTTCCATTAAGTATGAGTTTTCTTTATCGCCAACAAAGCTAGGAAATAATGATGTTATTTTAACCACTTCAACTTTTGTTTCTTTACCTTCTTCTTTATAAGATTTTTTTAAGTGGTCTACTACAACCCTTGCAATGTCCTTGAAACTAGTAGCCATACTCCCATCATTCTTTTCCACCTTCAAAATAATATTTGTATTTTTCCCATTTTGACAAATTGATGGAAAATTTTAAATTTCTCATCCCATTTTTAAGCCAAGGAGATCCTTGTTAGGTAAAATCTTCCTTCTTTTCCTCTCAATAAAATCAAAATTTTCTTTTGTTTCCTCGGAGAGGAAATCACCCCCTTCATTGCTATATAGAGTCTCATATTTGGACTCAACTTCGATGAGAGAATTTTCATCATTCTCCTTATCCACATGAACCTAGGAGATAGCAACTTGTTTGACCTATTTTATATTTGCTTCAAATTGGAGTGCAACTAATTCCCTATGGGACCCACCAAAAGGAGTCCACTACTCTTTTTCTAACTTGATAAAATCATCGTGTTCCAACCACCCAATATTTAACTTAAATGGACTATAAGTTTTTTTTCCAACAATAGCCAGTTAAATTAATACTAGAGAATGGTTTGACTCCCCTCTAGTGCTCACCCATTTCCTAACCCTGCTAGTGTCATTAACCAGAGGCTCAGATATGAAGAATCTATCTAATTGTTTTTTCAATATTGTCATCACCAACTCTCTTGTTCCCCTAGATAGGCTTAAGTTTGATTGGCTCAATGTCAAATAGACATACATCATCTAACTTCCTCAAAAAATAATTAGAGAGAGAATCAATTTGCAATGTTCGACCCCATATCTCCAATCTCCTCAGAGAAAAATTGAAGTCCCCCCCTAATAACGGTTTTACCTTCACTCAACAATTCCTAATTGAATACCTTGTCCCAATAATAAATCCTATATGAATAGGGGCCATAAATGTTCACTAGTACATTTGGGTCAAATTTCGACGACGCGTTCAACGCAATTGCCACTTTATATTGTCGAGATAACGACAAATAGCAGACCCCCTCAAACATCGTTTCACATGATGTCACTTTTCCGGCGCCATAGCTATTTTCTCTATTGCGACGTTTCATGCAGACACGTGTCATCTTGGATTTGATTATCCAAACCCCATATAGTCGCTGCTACAGCAACGTCATAGACATCAAAATTTCGACGTCCCATTTCGTTGGCCTCCACTACGTGTGTGTTATGGGAGCGATGTTACCATACGTCGTAATATCGACGTAGGGTAACATCCCTCAACTAACGGTAAGTTATTCATCTCTGACGTGTTTGTTATGGGAGCGACGCTCCCAGACGTCGTAAGACCGACGTAGGGTAACGTCGCTCCATCGATGGTAAGTTATTCATCTCTGACATGTTTTCTATGGGAGAGATGGTCCAAGACATCGCAATAGTGATGACATGTAGGTATTTAAAATAAAAAAAAATGTCCATTCCATTTATACAAGACCATTTCCCATGACAACATTACATTCAAATCCAATTTTTATTCCATAACCATGGATCCAAAGAATCTTTGTTGATAACATTCATAACATTATTCACTTTTCAAAAGGATAACCTTTGATAACATTCATAACATTATACATTAATGCTTATCCATGTTTTCTCTAAATGCTCATTCTGCTTGACAATTAGAAGATGGATGTCACCTTGACTCTCCTCTATTCTAGATTCATACATTTATTTTGTTGTATGTAAAGGGAATAACCATGGATGCAAGATGTTGCATGCATTATGTTTGATTATGGTGTTGGAATCTTTTATTTGGTTCTTATCAAGGCTCATGTCATTGACAATTTGAGGAACCTAACCAAGTCACCATGGAGTAAGTGTTTGCTACATTTAATTCCAAACAATGGTTTACTAATGTATCCGAACCAACAATTAATTTCTTTACATTTCTACAAGACCATTGTCGTCAACAAAATAAAATTCAAATCCTATTTTTATTGGATAACCATGTATCTAATTACCTTTTTCCAGAGCTAATTTATCTAGAAATGTGGGCATCACACTAACCATGGTGATTGAGTTGGGTTTTATTCCTAGAATAACCTACATTTGATTGAAGAATGTTGTTATTTCATGGGAATGGTGAGTCTAGGAATAACCAACAATGTTTTCATTCCATGGATATGCTTACCTTTTTCCAGAGCTAATAAATATGCACATGTAGATAGAACACCAACCATGGTGATTGAGTTGGATTTTATGCCTAGGACTTGTGTTTTGTTGAAGAATATCAAGGCTTCATGGGGACCTAATGATTGCATTCCAATCAAAGAATTATAAGGCTTCACGACGATGGATAATATGTGAATAACCAATAATGATTACCACAACATCTTGTTTAGGTATTATTTTGAACAATTAGTGGGAAATGCTAAACCCCCACATGCACTTCTTACTTTTTTCTAGAGCCAAATTCCATAATAAATGCACTTATTATTTCTTAACCATGGATGTAAGATCCCATGAATATCAATTTATATAAAAAAAATTATTCTCGTGTTGGAGCCTTGTATTTGGTTTATAGAAAGGCTCATGTCATTGAAAAGTCTAGGAACCCTCGCCAAGTTACTGACTAAGTATTTTCCGCATTTTATTTTTAACAAGTGTTTATTAATTCTATCCCAACCGACAATGATTGAATTACATTTCTACATTACAATTTCCCACAATAATATTACATGAAAATCCAATTTGCATTGCATAACCATATATCTACTTACCTTGGTCTAGAGCCAATAAATATGCACATGTAGACAAAACATTGACCACAATGTTTGAGTTGGGTTTTATGCCCATGACAACTTACATTTTGTTGAATAATGTTAAGGCTTCATGGGGATGGTGACTTTGTGAATAATCAATAATGATTTCATTCCAAGGATCGACTTATTTGGTTCCAAGGCCAATAAATATGCAATAGAACACTAACCGTGATGATTGAGTTGGGTTTTATGCCTAGGACATGCATTTCGTTGAAGAATGCCAAGGATTTGGGACCCAATGATTCCATTTCAATTGAAGAATGTTAAGTCTTAACAAGGATTTCCAATCTGGGAATAACTTGCAATGATTGCAGTCCATGACCCAACATCTCATTTAGGCATCTTTTGAACAATTAGTGGGCAATGCTAAAATCCCCACATGAACTTCTTACCTTGTTCCAAAGCCAAATTCCATAACCAAATACAAATTTTATAGCATAAACATGGATGTAAGATTCCATCAATATTAATTTAGATCAGATATAGTGGAAAGAGATTTGATTATGGTGTTAAATATTACATTTGGTTCTTAGCATGAATCATGTCAATGACGAGTCGAGGAACCTCACCAAGTCAACATAGATTAAGTGCTTGCTACATATCAATCCTAATAATGGTTTACTAAGTCTATAATAATTATTAATTATTGCATTTCATTTCTACAAGATCACTACCCACAAAAACATTACATTTAAATCCAATTGGTTATTGAGTCACCATGGATCAATTTACCTTATTCTAGACACAATAAATTTACACATGTAGGTAGAACACTAGCAACAATTAAGTTGGGTTTATGCCTAGGACAACTTGCATTTCATTGAAGAATATCAAAGCTTCGTGGGGATTCCTGGCATGGGAATAACTAGCAATGATTGAATTTCATCAACCTACTTACCTTATTCTAGAGCCAATAAATCTACACATGTAGGTAGAACACTGGCCAAGATGATTACGTTAGGTTTTCTGCCCAAGACTTGCATTTCGTTGAATAATGTCAAGATGTCACGGGGACCCAATGATTGAATTCCAATTTAAGAATGTCAAGGCTTCATGGGAATGGTGAATCTAGTAATAACCAAAAATGATTGCATTCCATGACCCAACATACCATTTAGGCATTCCTTTG
>ML778189.1:339204-418590 GCA_009831015.1 Picea engelmannii
CTCTCAATTCCCCAATACCTATCATATAAATCTATTGAAATATTTACTACAAAAACAAACCTATATACATACCAATATTCACAATTGTTTACAATGAAACAAAATGTTTCCTTGATCCATTTGGAGTGAGCAGACTATGGTGAAAATAGATTTTATATTAAATAATTATTAAAATATTCATGTACATCATCATTTAGTACTTTTAGTCGACCTCTTCTTCTTAGCTCTATAGTTCCTAATCATTTCATCAATATCTATGTCTATGTTCTCTGGGTGCTCTTCAAAATATGATTGTGATTGTGTTCTCTCATGCAGAGCATGCCTAGTCACGGGGTACTCATGGTGTAATGGAGGTTGTTGTGATGAGGCATCACCTACAAAAGATTTAAATGGCTAGTTTTTAAATATCATTGAACTAGTTCAGTAATATTAAAAAAAAAACACCTGCAATGTCATTATTGACCTAGTGCACTGGTCGACACCATTGGAATGGTTCCCCCCGCATGATCCTCTTCAACTGTATGAGCCTCAAGTACAACATTCTCTGCCATTGAGACCAAAAAATTTATAAGGACAATCATAAATGTATAAGTAAAAAAAAATATAAGTACAAAATGTTTAACTAAGAAATTATTAAGTTTATGATTAAAATACATCCATATTATCATCATGTGCCAGCTCGATCGTAGCACCATCCTGGGGTTGCACCCCCATGGAAAATTGGGACTGAATGGGATTAGAACCATCTTCTGGTTGCAAACCGCTATCAACACACTTCTCTCCAATACTAGTGCATTCATTGACAATGTTGCTCCCCTGATTAAAACAAATTTGTAAATATTAATAATATCCAATGTGACTGTATTCTTTTAATAATAAAGGTTAATGTGGATTGAATTTTATTTACCTTATCCTGCAAAGTGGTTCTTGGTATCTGCCCCAATATTTTTTGACGTTCAACTACTGCTTTATAGTCGTACTTGTAACCAAGATGGAGGTCTTCTTCCGTGGTTTCAGTACCAAACTCATCACCCTGCATTGCATAAGAGTATGTATTTTTTATGTTATTCGTTGCAATTAGCTAAAAGTTTTAAGGTGATACAAATAAGATATTTAGGTACTTACAATTCGTGACTACAACTTCAAGTAGTTGTCCTGGCCTAGCCTGTGCTGGCCACATTTGGAAAGCCTTGATTTTGTGGCTTTTGACGTGTCAATCAACCTATCATCAAAATTTTCAAGTATGTTAATGTATACCACAATTTTATTTACATCTAAAAAAAATTGATGGTATTCAATTGAAATTGTAATTTACCTTCTGGGACCAGAGGGTGTTTTTCCTTCATCTATCAATTTCTTCTATTTTGCATCCTTAATGGGGGCCTTCCACTCCCTCTCTGGAATCATCAGAGGATGCTCGTACCTATCATTTTGTTTCAAGTGCTTCCTATATGTTTCTCGCGTATATTTTAAATATTGGCCAACTGCAACGGTGGCCAAGGTCTTATTAAATGTATCTACACCAAAAAGGATTTCTAGATAATCCATCAATTCTTTTTTGAGGTTGGAATTCTGGGAATTCAACCTCTCTTGTATGGTGGGCCCAAAAATCAGCAAATCCTTATTCTCCAAGGACCTGTAAAAATCATTGTTCCCTACACGCAAAATGATTATATGATTATTAATTTAAAAATAATAATTTAGATGATTTATATTTGTCTACATAGAGAACATGAAAAAAATAAAATTTTAAAAATCACCTGGGACTTTAACCTGCTTTAATGGAAGCCCTTCCTTGTTGACCATAAGGGTGCCCTTAAGGGTCCTTGTGTTGGTCACATCTCTTGCTTTAAGAAAATCATCCATATAGTTTGTCAAACCATCGGCCTCATCTTCGTCACCACCTCTAGAGCCTACCTATGTGGCCGCTTCCTCGGTGTGCATGTCGTGGATCCCGCCTAATGGTGTGGAAGGTGGAGATCTGAATAGCTATCCTAGAAGATATATGAGGGTCTACGCCGGGACCCTGTCGCATTTGTGCAGCGCCACTACTACCGATACCATGCATGTTGGTGTTAGCAGGATCCAAAAATCTCTATATAAGAAGGAAAACATTTTTTTGTTTAGACAATGTAAAATTTAAAAATCAAGATTTCATAATTGATCTTATGACACTAAAATAAAGCCACTTGAAATTATGGTTATTACCCTATATGCATTAATCCTTTTCATAACTTCTTTGATCCTTTCTTCAACCTCGGGAGTTTGATCTAGAATATCTAACAAGTGAGCTAGTTCCTTGTTTCCTTTATTGATCTTTTTTCTAATTAAAACCATGGGGTCGAGGGATTCATACAAATCCATTTCACAGAGAGAATCATCATCAACATCATGTCTCGTTAACTACACATTCGACAAAATAAATGATAATTCAGTTATGTAAACAAATAAAATAATTGTTCGCCACAGAAATAAAATGCACATTAAATGAAATTCGAAAATTGTTGTTCATTTACCTGTTTTGAGGCCACTTTTGATTTACCACAATTATCTTGCCACATTACAGTAAAATTAGAACCGTGATCATTATCATGAGAAATAAATTCAAATTTATGAGAAATTCAAATGTATGAGAAATTCAAATGTTGATAACAAAAATAAGACACTCAGTACTAAACAGACCGAAGCTCTCCAAATGGATTAAAATCACAAAGAACATAATGAAAATCATAAAATATGAGAGTCATTTCTTACAGGTTGGGTAAATTAGTATACGTACCACCCCCATAATAGAAACATATGTATCTATTCTTTTCAAATTGTAATCAATCAATAACTCTTCCCCTACAGCTATTGATTTTATTGCACATACGAATACACGATTTCCTTCACGCCCCTCAAATACGCAATTGGGTCACTTATTTGTGGTCATAGCCTGTTGTGTACTATTTATAAACCCTACAATATTCCCCGTTGCTTTTGGCCTTCTGTCAATATAGATAGTTGCTTCTTTATTTTGATCATTGTATTTTATCTATATATAATTTGCAGCCAAGCCATATCTTCGCATACTTTTTGTATATTGGACTATTCATATCCAATCCTTGTAGATATAACAAGGTCTGACATACTCCATCAATTCAGTTAATTTGTCGTAGCAAACCTTTATGTCATCCATGGAAAATAGCCCCAAACCATGTAATGACGATGGATCAATCCGATATATCCTTTCGTTTACACAAAATCAATGTTTATTTTAGGAATATCCTTGGGTACACATTGTTTCACTATATGTTTGTACCTCAAGGGAACCTCGATGTCGTCTATGCTCTCATGATCATAAGAACATGATCCCCCTTTTGCAAGAAAAATTCCCACGCGTCTATGGAATTTTCTTCTAATCTTCTCACCTGTAGTTGATCTCTGCTTTTTAGACCTACTAGATGTCTCACTTTCCTCTATTCTACCTGAACTTCCCACACTCAATGAAGATAGATCTGACAAATACCTATTTTCTTATACGTCCTATAACACCATTAATGACATAAACAGTTAGAATCAAGATGTAACACTAGTTCATTACTAGTATCCTATTAGTATCACAGTAAACTCATAATGATTACCATAGTGTTACTCTTTCACAATTGTATTATGCTCTATTACTGTTGGCATACCATCTGGGCATTATAGGGGCATGTTTGGAGTCAAATGACATCAACACCAAGAAAGAAAAATCATTTTGAGATGTTTTTAGTTTCTTACAAATTTATGTTCTGACTCTCCTTGTCTAGTATTTTCCATATTTGTTAGATTTGGACTTGAAATGGTTAGAGTGGGATAAGGGGCACTCATATCATCTATTTTTTCCTGTGAAAATTTGACCCAAACTCGATAGGAACTATGCAAAAAATTAGGATTCCACTTCTATGTTGGGAATTTTTCTCATGTAACTTTACCCAAGAGTTTTTGGACAATTTAAAGACAACCCAAATCATGGTATTTCTGAAAAAATGAACAAGAAAGGTGGAACTTTAACTCACTGAAAAGACTACCCTCATCGGAAATATGAATATTATTTCAAATACATGAATATGCCAATACTAGACTGTGTTAAGCCCTACTATTGGCTCATTACCCCTTCATTGGGGCATATTACATTAGTAATGTTATTTTATTTATGTCAACTTTATTCCATTAGTTGTAATTATACCTCCTAGTCTCCTATATATACCAAGGAGACATTTTCATTTGGAATCATCTTGTACTTGAAAATTTATGTGGGGTAGAAGGAGGTTGCTCTCTCGAAGAGGCTTATTATCTGAAATTATCTCCTTTTCAAGGCATTGAGTACTTATTCTGAGGTTTTTCTATGCTATATTGATATTTGGTTCTTAACATATGGTATCAGATCTCAAGGTCTTGGGGTTTCGCTACTACATCTAAGACACCTTGGAATTTTCACTATAACTTTTTTTCTACAACATTTCAGAAGGAACGGCTTGGAGGATAGTTAGTAGACGGATCAAGGTATCTTGGGTTAAAATTTCATCCCCTGAGGCCTTATAAATTCAGAGATACAGCCTGTGTAAGATAGGGTTTTGGAATCATCCTGAACTGAGTCATTGTGGAATTTTCTCTATAAACATTTTTCTGTAACGTTTAAGACCCTGAAATATGGAGGCTATTCACATACATTAGTAAGATATCTGTGGTAAACAGTTCAAATTCTGGGTCATCTTACATTTGTAGATACACCCTGGGGAAGATAGGGTATCTAACTAGTCCTATTGACTAGTCTCAAGAAGGTTTTCCAGGTAAAACAATCATAACTTATTCCTAGAGTATCCAAATTGAGTGAGACTAGTTTCATTGGATAGTGGACAGTTTGTAGTATTTTTTGTACAAGTTTCAGAATTTTATACCAATTATTTTGTGTGGGACACACTATACAAGTGAGATCTCTGGGAAAGGCCAAAAATGAGCAAGTTGTGGGGAAGTTACCATAAATTCCACTTGGCACATCCCATTTTGATCAGACCTATGGAATTGCAGAGAAGAAATATCATAGAACTACATAAAATAAAGTTTCATACCCAGAAGGGCCAAAACTTGGGAGATACAATAGAAGAAAGATTGTCTAACAGAACCACCTCAAAATCAAGGTTCAAAAGTGATACTTGGCCAACATGCCACCCAAAAAAGGAACTTCTACACCAAATAAGCCTCTAGACAATCCTACTTGGACTCTTTATGAAGGTGAAGAAATGTGTAGGGACATAAATGATTTACAAAAGAATATAGTAACAAAAGATTAACTACAAGAGATGGAAGCTAAGTTGGAGGCAAAGATGGATGGTTTAAAAGAGGAGATCATGGAAGTATTGAAAATTTTCGTAATAGATAAGACACCCGAAAGTAAAAATGCATCCCATGAAATTCATGATGAGGACACAAGGAAGGTGAATCAAGAATGGAGAAATTCCAACTTTGGGTTGAATACCAACCACGTTCCTAAGATCAATATGAGGAAGTTTGATGGCAAGGACCCAATCACATGGATACTTCACATGGAGCAATTCTTTGATCTACAGAATTTGCCACATACACAAAAGGTACAAATTGCTTCTTTATATTTAGAACCCAATCAATTTGTATGGTATCGATGGCGTTGTTCTCAGAAATCACTTATCACTTGGACAATTTTCACGGAAGAAATAATAGCACACTATGAGGATACAAGGAACAATACCTTCTTTAGCCAATTGATAAATCTCAAGCAAAAGGGTTCAGTTACTGAGCACATTGAGAACTTCCAAAGATTGAATATAAAGGTAACAAATATTCCAGATGAGAACTTGATTGATGTATTCATAGGAACTTTAAAGGATAACATTCAACCTGAGTTTCACCTTTGGGAACCCAAATCATTGGAGAATGCATTTAAGGTGGCAAGAAATGTTGAAAGTAAAAATATGGCTATGGCTACTAGAAGGACCAATCCTAACATCTATAGAGAGAATAATTCTTCTTCTTATAAAACACCTCAACTTACAAGGTTGACACCTCAACAATTGGAGGAAAGAAAATAAAAAGGTTTATGCTTTAATTGTGATAGCAAGTACAGTAAGGGACATAAGTGTGGTGAGAAGAAATTATTCTACACAGATTGTGAAGAGGAAGAAGAAAAAGAACAAGAACCATCTCAAGATGAAAACGTAGAAGCAATTTCGTCTGAAGAGTTGACTCCCACGATATCGTGTAATGCATTGGATGGAATTAGCACTCCTCAAACCCTCAAGATTGAAGGATACATCAAAAATAAAAAGGTAATAGTCCTAATTGATTCTGGTAGTACTCATAATTTCATTTACTATAAATTATCCAAAGCTCTCAATTGCTTTGTATATCCAACGCCATAGTTTCAAGTAATTATTGTAGATGGAGGAACTATCAATTGCTTAGGAAAATGCAATAAGATCAATCTTACTATGGGGGAATATGTAAAGAATAGTCTAGTGATTGCTATACCCATGGGTGGTGCTGATGTTGTACTAGGAATCTAATGGTTACAATAATTAGGAACAATGGCTTTTAATTTTCAAGAACTTTTCATGAAATTTTCATTGGAAGGAAAAGAAATTGAGTTAAGAGGTATCACAGGGAAACCCGGTAAGGTGATAAACTCTAATGGCATGACAAAATTATTGAAAAGGGGGCATCAAGTCATTATTGCAAAACTATGCTCACTATATGTTCAAACATCTAAGCCATCTATTCCTCAAGATCTCCAAGGGATCATTGATAAGCATTCCAAAGTATTTGAAGATATTTCCAAAGGTTTTCCGTCCACTCGAAATCATGATCATGAAATTCACCTAATTCCTGGGAGTGTTCCTCCTAACATTAGGCCATACATATACCCTTACACCCAGAAGAGTGAAATTGAGTGCATCGTTGAAGAAATGTTAGAGGTTGGCATTATTAGACCTAGACAAAGTTCTTACTCTGCACTAGTGGTAATGGTATTCAAGAAAGATATCTCATTGCGTATGTGTCCAGATTATAGAGAGGTCAACAAGATCACTATTAGAGATAAGTTTTTGATTCCTGTCATTGATGAATTTTTAGATGAACTACATGGAGCAATCTATTTCACAAAATTGGATCTCTGTTCAGGGTATCATCATATTAGAATTAGGGAAAAAGATATCCCAAAAACGACATTCCGAACTCATGAAGGCCATTATGAACTTTTGGTCATGCTTTTTGGCCTTACAAATGCACCTTCCACATTCCAAGGGTTGATGAATTCCATTTTCAAGCCCTTCCTTCAAAAATTTGTGTTAGTATTTTTTGATGATATACTAATCTATAACAAGTCTTCGGAGGATCATGTGCGACATGTTGACAAGGTGCTACAACTACTAAAGGAGAAACAACTATATGCCAAACCATCCAAATGTTTCTTTGAAGTGAAGAAGGTAGAGTATTTGGGTCATATTGTATCTCATGAAGGTGTCAAGGTAGACCCTAACAAGATTAAGGCCATGATGGATTGGTCGATTCCCAAAACATTGAAGAATCTTAGAGGATTTTTGGGTTTGACAGGTTACTACCACAAGTTTGTTCGACACTATGGAAGAATAGCAGCACCTTTAATGGCACTAACTAAGAAGGATGCATTTTCATGGACTCCAAAAGAAACTAAAGCTTTTGAACAACTTAAAGAGGTGATGTGCAAAGCTCCTGTCTTGACCACTCCAGACTTCACAAAAACCTTTATTGTGGAATGTGATGCCTTGGGAAATGGAATTGGTGTTGTCCTAATGCAAGAAGGAAGGCACCTGATTTTTGAAAGTCGACCACTCAAGGGAAAGGACTTACACAAACCCATTTATGAGAAGGAAATGCTGGCAATACTACATGCATTGAAGAAATGGTATCCTTACCTAATAGGTAGGCACTTCAAGGTCAAAACAGATCATGATAGTCTTAAATACTTCTTGGAACAAATACTATCTTCAGAAGAACAACAAAAATGGGTAACCAAGATATTGGGTTATGATTTTGAAATCATCCATAAAAAGGGGAAGCAAAATGTTATGGCAGATGCACTCTCAAGAAATGATGAAGATGTTGAGGCCTTTCTCTGTGCTATCTCGATCGTCCAACCTGATTGGATAATAGAAGCAAGGGATGAATGGAAGAATGAAGAAAACCTGTGGACTCACATTCAAAGGTTGCAGTAGGATTCTAGTGCATCAGACACATTTACATGGAAAAATGATTCACTATGGTACAAAGATCACTTATATTTATGTAAGAACTCCCAACTCAAACAAAAGGTACTATTGGAATTGCACACCTCTCCAGTAGGAGGGCACTCAGGATTTTTGAACACCTACCATAGAGTCGAGAAGGATTTTTTTTGGGATGCCCTTAAAACTGATGTTCAAAGGTTTGTGGAAAAATGTTTGGTTTGCCAACAAAATAAGGTGGAAACAATTAATACCCCAGGTCTTTTACAACCATTAGCCATCCCAAGTCAGCGTTGGGAGGAGGTTTCCATGGATTTCATTACAGGGTTACCGAAGTCTGAAGGAAAGAGTGTCATCATGGTGATTGTTGATAGACTGACCAAGTACACACACTTTTGTGCACTCTCTTATCCCTTCAAAGCTAGTACAGTTGCCACCGGATTCATGGAGACAATTCAAAAGCTTCATGGAAGCCCAAAGATTATTGTAAGTGACAAAAATCCCATCTTCATTGGACATTTTTGGACAGAATTATTTTCTTGTTTGGGTACTCACTTGGCTCATAGCTCATCCTATCATCGTCAATCTGATGGACAGACTGAGATAGTGAATAAATGTATGGAAGGATACCTTCATTTCTTTGTCTCTGATAAAAAAACACAATGGTTCAAATGGTTACCCTTGGCAGAATGGTGGTATAACACTTCCTTTCATACCGCAACAAAAATGACACCATTTATGGCACTCTATGGATACCACCTTCCTTCCATCACTTCTTCTATAAAAGAAAAATCTAAGGTTCAAGCACTGGAAGATCACATCGAGCATCAACAACAAGTTCTCCAAATCTTAAAGGACAACCTGACCATGGCACAAAATCACATGAAACAACAAGAAGATCAATATCATAGTGAAATAACTTTTGAAGTAGGGGATTTGGTGTTTTTAAGACTACAACCATACAAACAGATGTTCCTCAAGCAAGCCAATAAGGATAATAAATTATCACCAAAGTACTATGGCCCTTATAAGGTGTTGCAAAAGATTGGTACTATGGCATACAAATTGGAGTTGCCTGCATCTTCATGAGTACACCAAGTTTTCCATGTTTCATGCTTAAAGAAGGTTATAGGCAACAAGATCCCAGTTCAAACTATATTTCCAAAACTTGAAGAGGAAGGAAAAATCATATTGGAGCCTGAAGCCATCATTGACACAAGAATTTGCCAGCCGAGGAATAGATCCATTTCAGAGTATCTCATTAAATGGAGGAAAGTACCGGCTGAAGATTCCACTTGGGAAGATGAGTCTTTTATACAGAAGCATCTAGATTTAATCAAGCATTACGAACAACACTTGTCTCAAGGGGCGGGGCATGTTAATCCCTAATATTGGCTCATTACCCCTTAATTGGGGCATATTACATTAGTAATGTTATTTTATTTATGTCAGATTTATTCCATTAGTTGTAATTATACCTCCTAGTCTCCTATATATACCAAGGAAACATTTTCATTTGGAATCATCTTGTACTTGAAAATTTATGAGGGGTAAAAGGAGGTTTCCCCCTTGAAGAGGCTTATTATCTGAAATTATCTCTTTTTCAAGGCATTGAGTACTTATTCTAAGGTTTTTCTATGCTATATTGATATTTGGTTCTTAACAGACTACAATGCCTATGTTGAACACTTAAGTGGAACCAAATAACATTGATAATACAAATGGAGGTCACAACTAGGGAAGAGGGAAACGAGGTGGCTAAGGTGGAGGATGTGATTCCTCAACCCAAGGAGAAGAAATGGTAGAAAGGTAGAGGTGTCCTATACATGTCAAAAGGGAGCAAGCAATTGAGAGTAAAGTACATTGTTAAGTAAAAAATACAAGAGTTGTTATTGATTTGTAACCCATCAATGACTACAAAATTATAAAGTCTAAGGCATGGGTGCGAGTTATTGACAATGGGATTAGTGATGTTGTTGTTGTTTTCCATTATTGTTGTTTTCCATTACCTTGACTCACTCCATCCAAAAAAGTACAATTTTTTTAATTACCTTGACTCACTCCATCCAAAAAGGACAAATTGGACAAGCCATTATTCAAAGGCCATGATTACATATTGGTCAGATTAATGGTGAATGGACATTGCGGCTAAGTGGACATTGCACGGGCTTCATTATGACATTTGTAATTTTCACAACTCTCAAGGTATCTTCAAAACTCCTGAGTTCGTTCACAACTCTCGATGCAATATTACAACTCTCAAGGCATTGGTTATAATGGCATAGGAAGTTCTAGGATATTCTTCATGCACATGGACCTCTCATGCCATGCCACATCACAAATATTAGAGTGGTCAAATTGTTTGTGCATTTGAAGGCATGTGTCGCATAGTTTGATGGATGACCTCTTAGTTTGATCGATGTTGGATATTGATGAGAAAACATGCTTCCTAGAAAAGACCTCGAGGGCTAAGATTTTTGTGGAAATGAAATTGGGAGATGGATTTCTTGAAGGAATTGATATCTAGGTGGGGAATTGTTCTTATTGTCAGGAGATAGACAATGTTAAGATTACTTTTTGGTGCTCCATCCTTCATATGTATGGTCACATTAGGTAAAATTTCCCTAAGAAATATACACCCAACGATGAGGAATAAGTTGAAGAGTGAATAGAGGACATTGCCAAGCTCACAATTGATCTCAAAATGATAGCGGGAAGAGCCATAATCCCTCTTCATCAAAAGGTAAGTTTATATCTGTGGATCCTTCTTCTGTTATTATTGAATACATATTAATATATATAGCTAGATAAAGATGTCATCAACTCATCATTGAAATACCTTGAGAAATCCCTAAAATATCCAACATTGAAAGAAAAAATGCATATGATGAATTGGGATGTCATTAATAAGACTAGAACCTAGATGGAAATGAGAGTCCATATGGATAAGAAGATTTTGGAAAATATCAATATCTTGTTAGATGTTAAATAACTAGGGTCAAAGGGATCCCTTAAGTTACATGATTCCATAGGGCGTAGTCTTAGGCAATCCAGTTTGGAGCAAGTAGAGGAAAACACCAAGTTGAAAAGGAGAATAATAGATTTGGAATCTACATTGATTCCTAAACCATTGTTTATGTAACCATTGGCCATTAAGACACCATATGAACAACTTTAAGACAATCCCAAGATAATTTACACAAAAAAATGATCCCAAGGGTTATTTTAGTGGATTAGGGAGACAATTGCAACCAAAATTGAAAAATATTGAAGTTGTTGATGGATCTATGGGAATTGATGATCAAATTCTTTGTCCTTGACACCAAAATTATTTATTTGACCAACTCTTTGAATCAATGATTTACCAACTTCTATAAAATGGAGATAAAATGATGGCTTAGTGATTTAGTTACTAAGAATTCTCAGATTGATTGATTGATTCAAGAGAAATGCATAGAATTAAGAAAAGTCCATAATGAAATATTTTCCTTAAGCATGAAATAGGAGGTCCCAATGGGACCCATCATGGGTTACATCAAGACTTGGGTTGATAAAGCATTGGAAAATATATCTAAGGCCGTGTAATATTTAGTTAAGAAGACAGTTAGGTTTTAAGAACCTTTCCAATGGCATGAGAGAGTATAAAATCATGGATTTCAAATAAGAACCAGGTGGTTTTGTTGCTACTTGAATCTCCTCTTTTGGTATGGAAATGCCTAGAATTTCCAAGTGGAGGCATGGAATTAGTTGGAGAACCAAGTAACGATACAGGCTTACCTCGTGAGAGGGGAAAAATATGTTATTTATATATATACGCTAGACTAGTGATATCTCTCGTTTCCAAACCATTAAATTCACATCCTTCCTTTGGTGTCTCGGCGAGGGAGACTACTAGGGTTTGAGGCAAGTATGGGAAGGGGAGAAAAAGGCGATATTTCCATATCCTTCCAACACAAAAATGGAACTAACCAAACTTGTAAAAATAAAAACACTAATTTCAAATTAGCAATGTAAATTCAAGTGTACAAAGGTACTCACCATCCTCGCCCTCGCCCTTAGTCTCAACGTCACTTGATTGAGTGTGTTGGACTGGAATGTCACAATTCGTTGTGGTGAAGGGCCTCCTTATCTCCACTGCATGGGGGTTCTCTCCTCCCTCTCACTTGGCTCGATCGAATGGCGGTCGGGTTTCGAAGGTTTTGGACCACTGCATGGGGTTCTCTCCTCCCTCTTGTTGATCTCCTCCCTCTCACTGGGCTAGAATGGAAGTGTTTTGGGGGGTTTCTCTCTAGTGTTGTTGTGTGTGAATGGGCGCGAACTCATTATGCAATTTGAAATTTGTTTTTTTTGTTATTTTGTTTGAAATTTGTTATTTTTTTGTTTTTTTATTATTGTTCTTAATATAATTAATATATATCAATTATATATTATTTAATATAATATATATATAATTGATATATATAATAATAATAATAATAATAATCTAGGACAAGTGTCAATACTTCGACAAGTGTTAATATATTATTTCACCGAGAAAAAGTGTCAATACCCCACAATCACAATATTTATATTGTGACACTGGAGTAGATTCCACATTAAGAACATCGAGAGTAGTGGCAAGGTCGAAACACTCATAAAACCTAGAAATATATCCCATCAAACGAATAACAATGATTTTGGTGTAAGGTCTAATGCCTGTGGTACTAGGGACAAAGCCAATTGTTGGACAATTATCGATGGTGTTGGGGCGATGTTGCATTGTTTAGAATGCCTTAATGGATAGTGTGATAATAACACATCCTTGCGATTAGGGAGAAAGTGAAACTACACTCAAAATTAATTTACACTCATGAAACCCAACTACATTCCAAGTTAATTCACACCCATGATGTCTCAATGGGAAATTACATCCCATGATGGGTTATAGTTGGGCATTGTACCTCCACCCCTCTCAAAATGACTTGAAATGCAATCACATTCCTTGGGAACTTGTGTTATCCATGATAGAAACCTTCCTCCTCTATGTTAATCCTTTGTCTTATCCCTTCCAATGTTGTGTTTCCATTGATGGGTTCTCTCTTGAACTAATTATTATTGTGTTGTTGGATTTGGTGAACTTGGCTTTGGTCGTCGAACCTATGGGTGGAAACTCATTTCCACTCATTTGGGTCTCCTAAAGAGCAATTACCATGGGAAACTTGGTCATTTGATGGATGAAACACAACACAATTCACTTAGTTAGCCACCCTAGTCCTTCTAACTATTTTATACCATTCTCTCTTGGAAGTTGTATGCATGGGGTTGTCTTAGCATTGTGTTGGTCCTCTCCCATTGGCATAGTTTGTTGGAAAGCTTGGATTTTGTCATATCTCCAATTAGGGATTTTGCTTCACATAAACATTGTGATGGATGCCACTACATAATTGACATGTGTATCTAACCCATGCATTAAATCCATGATCAACATACTAAACCAGACACAATTTACAATTATAAGCCATACACCTAATTTATGCACCTACCCACACACCCAACCCATGCACCTAATGCATGCAACTAGAGCACACAACTAACCACTATTAATGTTAGTGTTGGATTAAGGGTGGATGTAGCTATTACATCAACCCAAGAAATTGCACCCTTAATGTGCTAATTACTCCTAATTCCAAACATGGCTACTAAGGCACTAACCCAAAACCACTATCCTAAGCCACCCAAATATCCTAATGCACTTAACCCACATAATTGACCAATGTAGCTAATTGATGCACTTGACTCACACAATTGACCAATGTAGCTAATTGATGCACTTAAACCACACACT
This sequence comes from Picea engelmannii, assembly GCA_009831015.1. NCBI lineage: Eukaryota > Viridiplantae > Streptophyta > Pinopsida > Pinales > Pinaceae > Picea > Picea engelmannii. The sequence continues at coordinate 353,287 of ML778189.1, forward strand.
TAATTTGGTGGCCCATTAATAAACTTCTCCACGATAGAAGGAAAACGCACTTCATTGCATTAACATTCCATGTTGCTAACAAACCCATTTGCCATAATATTATATTTGGGTACTAGTAAGGCTTAGAATAATTCAAAAACATACATAGATGCATTATTAAAATGCAGTGGAAACAATTCAAAAAATTCTTAATGATTTCAGGGAAACCATTCCCATGTTAAACATTAAACACATTCACATACACATAGCTTGCATGAATACAATGTCAGTGTCATGATGGAGAATCTAATAAAATTGCAGAATTATTAAAAGAGAGAACACTTGTTTTTTTAACAAGAGATGATCCAAGAAACTCACTGCATAAAAACAATTCATTGCCTGACCATATTCGTCTAGTGTATATTCCACCCCCAAGTTGGGCTATGAGACCACCAGGGTGAAGAAACCATCTACATGCTTACATATCATTCAACCCAACCCATTGATCTCACGAATCAATGAATTTGTGCACTATAAAGTAGCACATGCACATCATCCAATGATCAATCAACCATAATTATCTCTTCCATGCCATACACAACACAAGGGAAAATGTTTCCTTTCTCTACTCAACAATCCCTCAAGCATCTCCTTCCTTTTCAGTGCCCTCATGTAGGCAAAAATAGGCCAATCCACTAATTGCTTTATGGGAAACCTAGTGGAGTATTTCCATAGCTCTTAAATAATGAATAAGCAATTATTTCATGGGCACGGGGTTAAATGTTTTCTAATTTTCCTTGCCTCTATGCTTATCTACAACCATCTATCTCTATTCCAAGGTTTTCTACTCCCTCATTGTTGCATTAGTTTTGGTCATTTATAAATTTGGATTATAGTGTGGGGGTTATGTGAATAATGGTGAGAATGATCGCAAGAGAATTTCCATGAGGTAGGAGAATGCATGAATGACTCAAACTTATTGAAAATGTTTAAACTCCCTGCTGATGTGGGGATTTCTTTAATGTTGGAGGATATCAAAGATGTGTCATTATGACTAAGTGGACATATGTTGGTGAGAACGATGTCATCAACTCATCATACTCACTCATAGATTCTTCATAGGACGATGTCATCAGCTCATCATTTTTATTACTGTTGTCATCTACCCAGTCTTATTATTGTCATCATTGTTATGAAAATGTCCATAGTTAAAGTAATCTCATGAGGCAACCTGCACTTTGAGTAATGAATACCATGTCAGATCAAGATCTACATTCTTTGCATTGAATTACATCACCAGGTTTTAATGAATTCTCAGCTCCTTGAAACCAAAATCGATCCTAAAACCCAAATCTATCCTTGATGATAATTTAGATAGCCATAATTTAATTCTTTGGATACCCACTATGATGCTTGCAATACTCTCTTGGTAATAAAATAATTTGTAGATATTTTAAAAGCTTCAATCACACCCTTTGTGGTAGACACCATATGGGTTGGGTATGTTATTTACATGTAGCATTTTGGACGTGGTATCAAGCAAATATTTTCCAAGGTGAATTCACGCAACAATCCTTATTCAAATGGCTTTAACATTTAGAAGGAGCACATTTAAACTTTCATCAACACTCATCATAGCCCCAACATTATCAAATTTTCCATAATAATTTGGAGCATAGAATATGGTGACCAACTGCCTATCTGCATAGGGTTTTGTCAATATTCCTCACTATGATCATGTAGCAATACTGAAAAATATATTTTCCTATTGACAAACTTTGGATCTTGTCATTCTCATCATCACAGGCATGTACTCTATCTTCTTTCATGTTCTTGTATGCCACATACATCTTGATTTGTCCATGATAGGGCTTGTTGTACTGTAGTGACAGAGTGCCTTAATGCACATTGTTATTTTTTCAATGCCAATGAAGAACAATGTCTCTCATCTATTTGATATCAGTGCCAATGACATCAATGCAAACCTATATTTCCATATTTCCAATATATCTCTAGACAGTTATTCAATGATGGACCACCTTTCTTGAGTCCTCCCTACCATAGCCTAGATATGCGAACTGTTAGGGATATCTATAACTTCGATAGGGTCCTTGGTTGCCTTCTCTTTTTGGGCCTCTAGCCCTTGGTTGCTAGTTTGGTTCATTTTGACCCTCGGGGAAGTCATTTGGGGTATTTCCTAACTTTAGAGGTCCACTTAGGGGTGAAAACTCTCTATTATGTCCATAATCATTTAGGATACTTCATTACAGGTCCATGATAGTCTAGATCCATTTTGGGCTGTTATTAATGGATTCAAAATGAATCGAGCCTTCTTAACCCTAATCGATCTCTTGGCAAAGAGTATATCCCATGTTACTAAAGAGGGTACCACATCTTTGTTTGTGTCACTCATATCAAATATTAATTTTGGGCTTAAAAACTTGTGATACATTCTTACATAACCCGATGCGGTACTAATTCAAACCTTGTGGTACAACATTTTTGTATAGGTTATGCATCGAAATTTGACATGGTTAGACTAGATAGTTTTCTAATTCAAACCTTGTGATACAATATTCTTACAAAACCTTGTGATACATTCTTACATAACCTTGCAGTACATTCTTATAGAACCTTGCGGTGATACATGGTTAGTGGTACTAATTTAAACCTTGTGATACATTCTTACAAAACCTTGTGGTACTATGCATCGAAATTTGACATGGTTAGACTAGATAGTTGCCTTGAAGGTATGGGAGGGTTTCGATACTTAAGGATGTTTGATGTCCCCGCATAATACTTAAGGATGGTTTGATTATTGAATTACCAAGTCGAGTTGATGTCGTAGAAGCTTCAATTCACCCACCACAAATGTCATCTTGCACCGACCCCGCATAGTGAGCAGTGAATGGGGCCAACGTTGAAATTTCTTCAAATTGTGCATGTATGCGTCGAAATTCGACATGGTTAGACTAGACACATGCCTTGATGGTATGGGAGGGTTTCAAGACTCAAGGATTTATGATATCCCCACATAATCTTTGAGATCGTCCACATTTGCATCAACGTTCATCATGTTGCACCTCTCATTGTCATCATTCGTCATTCCGTTCTATAGAATCGTTGTCAGAACTATCTTGAAATTTGACATGGAACTTCAAACACACCCATCACAAATTTCTTCCTCCGACCCCGCATAGTGAGCAGTGAATGGGGCCAACGTTGAAATGTTTTCAATCTGTCCTCGTATGCATCGAAATTTGACATGGTTAGACTAGATAGTTGCCTTGAAGGTATGGGAGAGTTTTGATACTTAAGGATGTTTGATGTCCCCGCATAATACTTAAGGAGGCTTTGATTATTGAATTACCAAGTCGAGTTGATGTCGCAGAAGCTTCAATTAACCCACCACAAATGTCATCTTGCACCGACCCCGCATAGTGAGCAGTGAATGGGGCCAACGTGGAAATTTCTTCAAACTATGCATGTATGCATAGAAATTTGACATGGTTAGACTAGACATATGCCTTGATGGTATGGGAGGGTTTCAAGACTCAAGGATGTCTGATGTCCCAGCCACATAATATTTGAGATCGTCCATGTTTACAACAACGTTCATAATGGGCGTCTCATATTTTTCAAATGTCATTATTTCCATCCGTAGAATCTTTGTTGGAACTCTCTTGAAATTTCATGGAACATCCAATTCAACCACCACAAATGTCATGCACCATCCCCACATAGTGAGCACTAGTGAATGGGGACAACGTTGAAATTTATTCAATATGTGTCTGTATGCATCAAAATTTGACATGGTTAGACTAGACACATGTCTTGACAGTATGGGAGGGTTTCAAGACTCAAGGATTTATGATGTCCCCACATAATCTTTGAGATCGTCCATGTTTGCATCAATGTTCATCATGTTGCACCTCTCATTGTCATAATTTGTCATTCCCTTCTATAGAATCATTGTCCGAACTATCCTGAAATTTGACATGGAACTTCAAATACACCCATCACAAATTTCTTCCACCGACCCCGCACAGTGAGCAGTGAATGGGGCCAACATTGAAATGTTTTCAATCTGTACCCATATGCATCAAAATTTGACATGGTTAGACTAGATAGTTGCCTTGAAGGTATGGGAGGGTTTTGATACTTAAGGATGTTTGATGTCCCTGCATAATACTTAAGGAGGGTTTGATTATTGAATTACCAAGTCGAGTTGATGTTGCAAAATTTTCAATTCACCCACCACAAATGTCATCTTGCACGGACCCCTCATAGTGAGTAGTGAATGGGGCCAACGTTGAAATTTATTCAAACTATGCATGTATGTGTCGAAATTCTACATGGTTAGACTAGACACATGCCTTGAAAGTATGGGAGGGTTTCAAGACTCAAGGATGTCTGATGTCCTGACCACATAATCTTTGAGATCATCCATGTTTGCAACAATGTTCATAATAGGTGTCTCATATTTTTCAAATGTTGTTGTTTCCATCCATAGAATATTTGTTGGAACTCTCTTGGAATTTCATGGAACTTCCAATTCAACCACCACAAATGCCATGCATCGACCCTGCATAGTGAGCACTAGTGAATGGGGCCAATGTTGAAATTCCTTCAATATGTGCTTGTATGCATCGAAATTTGACATGGTTAGAATAGACACATGCCTTGACGGTATGGGAGGGTTTCAATACTCAAGGATGTATGATGTCCCCACATAATCTTTGAGATCATCCACATTTTCATCAACGTTCATCATGTTGCACCTCTCATGGTCATCATTCATCATTCCCTTCTTTAGAATCGTTGTAGGAACTATCTTGAAATTTGACATGGAACTTCAAATACACCCATCACAAATTTCTTCCACTGACCCCGCACAGTGAGCAGTGAATGGGGCCAACATTGAAATGTTTTTAATATGTTCCTTTATGCATCGCAATTTGACATGGTTAGACTAGATAGTTTCCTTGAAGGTATGGGAGAGTTTCGATACTTAAGGATGTTTGATGTCCCCGCATAATACTTAAGGAGGGTTTGATTATTGAATTACCAAGCCGATTTGATGTTGCGGAAGCTTCAATTGTCGTTGTTTCCAACTGTAGAATCTTTTTTGTAACTCTCTTGAAATGTCATGGAACTTCCAATTCAACCACCACAAATGTCATGCACCGACCCCGCATAGTGAGCACTAGTGAATGGGGCCAACGTTGAAATTTCATCAATATGTGTCTGTATGCATCGAAATTTGACATGGTTAGACTAGACACATGCCTTGACACTATGGGAGGGTTTCAAGACTCAAGGATGTATGATGTCATACAAAAACATTTTGAAAAAAATTCAACTTTGGCCCTGTTATCGAACAGTTTGTAGTTAAGGTAAAAGATGGATGAAAGGAGGTCAAACTGGCGTAACTGAACCAATCACACCACTATCACCTCAATGGGAAGGTTCTTTCTATTTAGGGAGGTAGGGCCTAGGGGAGACGTCCCCGGTGACCTGGGGTTTTGAGAAGGAAAAGGGATTAGAAAGGATAAGTGATAATAATCCCCCTCACAAGTCACCACTTGATCAAAAAGTCTGTCTTATAGGCACTAAAGATAACCAGAAGTAATAACCAAGAAGAGTACCTGCCCGAGACAAAGAAACAAAGAAACTGGGCATATGCAAGTTCGCTTGTTGGTTAGTACTTCATATAATAAATGACTTTTCTGATAATAAGAAATTGAGCAATAGTATTGATGAATTAAATCAATGATTGTACAATAGCAATGATTACAATATTACTTCTCAATAAATGATAAAGAAGCTTGGCATTCACTATAACAATATCAACACTTTATAAACAATTCCTTAACCAATCATTTAATTGCTCTAAAAGTAGAACGAAAGTTTCACAAAGGTGTTTATAGCACAAGAAGGTGATGACAACAATAGGGTTAATAGGGTTAGTCTAGGCTAGGGTTAGTAAGAGTTAGGGTTTGTTCAAAGTTTAGAGGATTGTTTTGTGATCAAGTTGCTCAATGCAAGAGGTCTTAGACCAATGCGCTACTAGGGAATATGGAGTCAAAAGAGGATGCAAAGACTGAAGGACTAAGTGATAGTGAAACCAAAGACAAGAGGGTAAAGTGTTGAGGTGTTGCTAAAGAAAGGCCTCAACAACGAAACCTTATGGGAGAGAGGCTCACTTTGGTGTATAAACCCTAGGCCTCAGTGCTCTCTCCTTCTTCTTTAACTGAATGGAAAAAATGGCTAGCTCAATAAATGATTGATTTAAGACAATAGGGCTTGTGAGTGATGTGTTGCTAAAGCAAGGCTCCACTAGACAAACCCTAGGTAAGAACGACTTACCAGGTGTAGGCTACCCTAGGCCTTGGTGCATTTTTCTCCTTCTTAATTCAACAAGAGTAAAAAGGCTAGGCTAGAAGAAAGGATAGAGTGTTTCTATGGCAAGGCTCTATCTCTCTTCAACAAATCAAAAGGCGTAAAATCTTGGTAGGGACATGAGACAAGGACCTTTAGCATGTGCTTGTCACCTAGGTCTTAATTCAAAAATTTATTATAACAAATGCAACAAAACAACACTACAACCATTCAATCAAGAAGTTTAGTAGAAATTCACTTAAATTTAACCAAGAAATCATATAGAAAAACCCTAGTTGGAATACCTTCCACCAAGAGAAATGCTAAACATGCCAAGAAAAGTCTTCCTTCAACAAGTGCACCTCAAAATTTCAGCCAATAACCCTAAGAAGGGTGCAAATTTCAAACCTCACTAATGTGTGAGTCAAAGATGATGAAAATATGATGGTTAAAACCCTCAATATATAGCATACCAATGACCTAAATTACATTTTAGGTCATTAAAAGGACGATAAGGCCAAAATACCAAAATCATATTGTTTTACATTAAAAGTTTAAAATTAAAGCCTAATCAAGCAATAATGAGACGTCATCCCCTTCTATGGTGACGTTAGCCCCTTTTAGGGAAAATTCAGCTTCCTGGAGCAAAACGTTAGCCCTCCTTGGGATTCTCCAAGCTACCACACATGCCAAAACTACCATAGTTGCCTCCCAAAACGTCCATACTGCTGGGTGACATCATGGGTATCTCGGGAGACATCCTGGTTCTTCCAAGGCCAACGTTCCTGTGGAGAGAGTTCAACCCCCCTAGGTATAGGTCTTCTCAGCTGCCTCTGGTGGATTCTTCTGCTCTTCCCTAGTACAAACGCTCTGCCCTGTATCTTCCCCCTGCTGGGGTCTCAACATCCATCGGGTGGGATCTTTATCCCATGGAGGTCTGAACTGATCATCTCCCCATGTGTACCTGTCCAACATGGTACCTGTCTGTCGGGCATGATCCTGCACATCAATAGATACACCCTCCATGGGATCATAAGTCATAGGGATCATAGCAATGTCAATCACATCTAATCATCAATATTATTAAACATGTGCATAAAAACCCTTTACCCCAGTCTAGTGCTCAAAGACATTATACAAGTCTGTAATGCAAGTTTGGAGGAAGTGACAGGACGTCCTATTGGGCTAGTGTCTACTGGAAGAGGGATGTTTCTGGAAAGGATTAAATCCACATCATGTAAGTGGGTGAGGTGGATGGGGATGCCTAGGCAAAAGGTGCAGTGATAGCAGGGATGGCTTACAGGTGGGTTCCTGTGGAGGGTGAGATGCTCCTGTCATGGATGAAAATATTTCCAAGCCCATTCATTCCTTTTATATTCATTCTTTTTCTTCCAAGATGTTGGTTAAAGGACACTGCCCTGGCTTGGTGACCAGTGGTGGCAATGTTAGCCACAAGCATTTCATGGAAATGAGAAGGTTGGCTCGTGATGAGACCCCCTTTTTCTTGGCTATGCCTCTAAGAGCCACTACCCTGGTGTGGTGACCAGATGCTGGTAGTGTCATACCACTAGATGCTCATGGACCTAATAGGGTGGCTCGTGATGAGACCCCCTATCCCTCAACTAGGTCTTGATTTATTTTTTATGGGTCCCTCTATTTCTTGTTGTGAAGATTTTTATTGATTTCTCGGGGATCCTTGGGCGAAGCATCTCGAGGTTTTATTCTTAGGATTTTATTGTCAGCTTCTTTTACCCCCCAGTCCTTCTAGCCCATTCTTCCCACAAGGTAAGGTACAACCCCTAAATGATTGGCTAACCCTATGCCCAGACCAGTGTAATGGGATGTGTGAGCGGGAAATAAGATGGAAAGTGGTATGTATGATGGGAACAGACGATGGATTTTCAGAAATCCCCCAGTGGCAACTCAAAACCTATGGACACAAGATTGCTAGGGCATCCTGTCATTCCCCCCAGACATGGTCAAGTGGACAAGTATAAGATCCAAGAATTTTTTAGAAACAAAAGGAATTAGATGCACATATTCAAAGGTTTTGAGGATCAGAGTGACACATACCATGATACTCGAACTCATTACCTCATGGAGCAAGAACCATATTTGATACAGGACCAATTCAAAGGTGATGGATGTTCCTGCTACTGACAAGTGGAGGCGTTGAAAGGGAGAAAATATGGGCCCTCCAGGTCCATGCTCAAGTCAATCCGGCTTTCGGTACTCCATGTCTAGGACCTATGGGCCTCGAGACATAATATCCTAGTTATCCCTAAAAGTGGGGAATAACATGCCTCATTCATAGGTCATTGTTTCCCATCATGTACTCTAGCCATAGTATAATGTATTTTAATAGTTCTTTCCTTTAAAATTTGACCGATCAGAAAATTAAAACAAGATGAGGATGAGATGAGACGATATATAGAGTGGGTCTGTGAGTGATCTTTGAGTATAAATATGAATGAATGAACTTCTCTTGGTTTCAAGAATAATTTATTCTCTACTAAACAAGGCCAACCACATGAAGGTGGAAACTCATATGCCCCCTCCCTCCCCCCCCCCTCACATCACTCTCAATTCCCTGGTACCCAATATAGTTACATACCTCATTGACCAACACAACATTTGTATAATCCTTCTTTTTTATATTTTTCTTGATCATCCAACTCGATATCTATATCATCATCCATTTCAGAAACAATGTTGAAAGGATTGATGATATCATCATCATCAACAATGTCATTTTCGATCATATCTTCATCAATATCATCATCAAGAACTGGTGCATTGTCTCCTACGCATGGTTCATCTTTTCTGTCTTCTTCATCTATCGACCCATATTTTTCCTACTCTAGCTCTACATCATCTTCTTCTTCAATATCATCTTCCTCATCTACAATATACTTTACTGGACTTCCTCTTGGATCATATCTAACAACAAATGACCAATCCCTCTTACCTGGAACCTTTGAGTAAAATACTTGTTCACATCGACTTGGAAAAACATAGCGATCGTTTGTTTTTTCAAAAATTGTTGTTTTAATCATCGGAAATCTGTTGGTATGTTGAATAACGGTTCTTTCCTCATCATGTTCATGCATTTGTAACCTATACCATTTGAAATCGAACAAAACTAATTTGAAAGAATTAAAGTCACACTCAATTATATCATTCAAAAACCCATAGTATCTATTTTCATATTCTCGAGGACGTCTGTCACTCCTAGAGAAAACATTAGTGACCTGGAATACTATAGTTATCCCACTATCAGAAGTTTTTCTTGTTTCATCCAACTGTTTGATGTGAAATTTACGACCATTGCACCACATAACCTTGTGGTGTTTTAACTGCAATACACTAGACATGTAAAAGATGCATTGTCAATTAATAATAAAAAAAATTATATAACTTGGAAAGTATAATATATGTGAAAAAAACACACCTATAGACACATTAATATGATATAAAATAACTTAATAAAATGGGTGGATTAGCTTGCCTTTCCATCTTTCAAACAATATGCTAAATCTATTTCCCTCTGTGTAACATCAAAATCTCCATTACGACGAGCTTCTCTAACCAATTCAGACAGTTCTTTCCATGATAACCTACCACCATGACGTTCTTTACATCTATCAATCCATACCTTCATCCAATCAAGATTGTTTGCATTGTATAAATGTAGTGCATCCCAATCTTGAGCAACTGACCGATCAAAAAATTACAATTCACCAATATTAAATATTAGTTATAACCATGGTAAATATTAATATATGATGAAAGAATAAACATTAAATGAGTATGATCATATACAAAAAAAGAGAAATTTATATTTATTAAAAATATCCACAATTTAATTACCTCTCACTTTCTTCATTGTACCTTTCCCCAACAGCTGCTCCCTTTCAAATTTTTTGATGGAGTTCACATCCCAAATTCAATCCACTGTATGCATAGCTTGTGCTGCTAATTTAGGAAGATACTGACTAATATACACCATGAATTCATATACCATATATCCCTCCACCATAGAACCCTCAGGACGTTCTCTTTGTCTAACAAAATCCTTGAATGATTTCAAGTGCCTCTCCACCATCCACATTGACCTTGTGTGTACAGGTCCACACATTTCAATCTCCTCAACTTGGTGTATGGGGTAGTATTCTTGTGCATTGAAAAATGTTGGAGGTAGATACTTATGCATTTCATACATTTTCCAAGGAATTTCTCTCTTCCAATACTTTATATCATCTTCATGGATTTCTTTCAATGAAAACCATCTACAGATCATGACGCAAGAAAATAACATGTTTCAACAAAACGTATAAATACATATTATATTACAAGTAAAACACATGTCATCAAGTACAACAAAAAATTGATTTTTTTTTTAGCATATATATTGCAGCTACTTACCTCATGTATTTTCCAAGATCATATATAACTTTTTTGACGTTGTTGTCAAAGTCGTTTGGGAGAGATAGAGGTAGAACATACTATAACAATAAAAACGAATTGTTACTTGTTCAAAACTAGAAAAAAAAACAAAAAACTCAAAAAATGCATACGACCAATATATAAATATGAATACTAAAATGATTAATTACCTTAATGAAGGTATGCCAATCATGTGTTTTTACCCCACCAAATTCACCTTTCTTCGTTAAGATATTCGTTATGTTTGAACAAAAACCTGTGGGAAATTTAATTTTTTGAATGGCCTCTTTTACACCATTGCTTTGTTGCTCTGTTAATAACCATGGAAGGTTATTTTGGTCTTCATTGTTATTTGATTGGATCACACTTTTCATTGCATGATTGGATTCCCGAATGTCATTACAAATTTTGACAATTTTTTCTTTATCCCTCCCGCCATCTATGATTTGACATAATGTTTCTATCACATTCTTCCCGATATGCATTGTATCAAATAAATGAGCTATTTTTAGGTCCTTATAGTAAGGCAACCTCATGAATTGAGTGGGATAACATTTCATTCCTCGTGGAAGGCCATTATTACTACCTAAACAATGACGACATTGATGAGGCATAAAAAAAATCAGAAAACTATTTATCAAATGCGGTAAAATAAAATGAATAATTAAAATAAAATTTCCAAACATGATTCCATTTACAATACATAAACAGAATGCGTACCTCGAGGATTAATTATGTCATATGCCAACTTCCATAGGCAAGGTGTCATTCTTTGTGGTTTTAGTCCGGTATCTTGTTTTCCATTGAAAAGATCTTTTTCAGTAGTACGATAATTATGGTTCTTAGAGAGGAAGTGTCTATACTCATCAAACACCTCCTTTCCTAAAAATTTTGACCGACGAGATTTCATCTTAGGACCACAAGTTCGACATACAATTTTACCCTTTGTTTGAAGACCTGCAACAGATGGATTAATGTGAATTATTAATATATATACGAAATTATTGTTTAAACAACATGCATGATATAATCAATTAATTATATACTATTCAAGAGTGCAATATGGAACGTTACATACCAAAACAATGTGTTAGTCCCGGGGCATCATGAATTGTCCATAAAAGTATTCCACGACATTGAAATCTCTTATGCCCAATTGGTTTACAAATGTCATACATAGTGATGCCCTCCCATAACTTTAGTAGCTCGTCAATAAGAGGATCGATATACACATTCATATCTATAACTTGGTACTTACCTAATTGTTTGAAATTACACAAAATTACTACCATGGTATGTATATATACGTAAATAAATAAATAAAATATGTTATGGGAAAAAAGAGAAAAAGGAAATATTTTAATTTGAAAAATTAATGTAAACAAATACCTGGAATAATCATTGTCAACATTATGTGCTCCCTGTTTATTGACATCCAAGGAGGAATGTTATTGTTGATAAAAAAAAAATAGGCCACACTGAGTAAACAGATCGAAGTTCTCCAAATGGATTAACACCGTCAGTTGCCAATGAAAGCCTAAGATTATGAGGTTCATCTGTAAATTCTGGCCATTTTGAAGCAATTTCCTTAAATGCATAACCATCTGCAGGCATTCGAAGAATGGCATCTTCAATTATCTTTTGTGCATGGTAATCCATAAACTATGCTATGCTTTGGCACCTGAACAGTCGCTGCAAACGTGGAATTATGGGAATATGCTAGAGAACCTTTCAAGGGACCTTTTTTGTTACTTGATCGGTTCGATATCTACTGATACCACATACTGGACATTCTGTTTTTGATGCATGTTGTCCATAATATATAATATGATCTTCAGGACATGCATCTATACTTTAATACTCCATTCCAATGTCTTTCATAATGGCATGAAAATCTTGATATGTACGAGGTAAAATATTTGACGAGGGTAATAGAAATTTACCTAACAATCTAAAACATAAAAAATAAATAGTTAATGTAAAGAATAGTAATTGTAAATATTGCATTTTTATTTTACACATTAATTAACACTAAAAAAATGGGGAAAAGTCAACCTTTATGTAGATGTGAAGAAACATATTACATACCTTAGGATCTGTGTCATACAAGTGTTAGACAAAGGATTCGTAACTTTCAAGTTCACCAGCAACAATGTAGTGGAGAGAATTTTCTTTTGACCCTTTATAAAGTCGTTTAGTTTCCTTTTCAATCATAGGTTCATCATAAATGCTATCACTATTGTCCCCATGATACTCATCTAGATGACCGAATAAGTCTTGAATCATTTGATTTATCCCATCATCTTGAACTATGTTATTATTGTCATCTACTTCCACGGGATCATTAACTTGATCTTCATTATATGCTTCAATTTCTTCATCTTGTACTACAATATCATTTCTGCTACTACTTGGTGCTTTGTGCATAAAGTTAGGGGGCAAGTCTAACTTTATAATTACAAACAATCATTAAAAATTAGTGCATGTATAAACAAATATAAAAGTTTGAGAATACAATAAATATTAAAATAGATAATGAATGTATATACCATGGGACGATTTTCATTTGATCCCCCATCCATGTGCCCATATTTTCTACAATGTTTTTTAGTGGTTGCTATTAAAACTCTTTCGGGACATATACTACAACAATTTTTTCAAGGGAAATAACATTTATTATCACCCTTTTCACCCTCTTTAATTCTTTTCCCAGCTCTAATGTTTTCTAACATTCTTCCCCATAGACATATACTGAAAAAAATACCTATTTTTTGTTCACCAAGAAGACCCGCAAACCCTTTTTGAAGTGTCGTTATTATAGAAAACTTGTCGCAGCATCCGTAAAATGCAACATATTTATAGATTTTATAACGTCGCAATTCCGACGATAGTTGACCAAATCAATGTTGACTTGGTCAAATAGTAGGTGACCATTGGAGGGGGAAAACCTAGTTTCCATAATGTCGCAATTGCGACGACTATTTTACCAACGTTGCAAGAGCGAAGACATTCCAGTGGCATCTCAATAATGACATCTTCATCGCAATAGCGACATTTGTTTGTATGATGTCGCACTTGCGATGTTATCAGGCAATATGGAAAAAAAAATTAAAATCTCCTCTATTTTTCGACAGTATGGCCAATTTTGTTCATAACGTCGCAAATAGAACGTCAAAATTTCTATAATATGTACTAGTGGTTTATGACCTTAATATCCATCCCTAGATCCTAAGAGAAGAGGATAGTCCCCAGACATAAGGCAAATGACCAACAAATAGAGTATGACAAAGGTCATTTTTTCCAATTAGTAATAAGGCCCACAGACTTAACTCTAGAGTATACATACATAAACTCTTAGCCCCCAAATAACATTTAAAGATCACAAACAAAATTTTCACCCTTATACATGATCTCTTGTAAGAGTAATATAACAATATTATGGACATCTAAAGCCCTTTTTAATGCCATCCTTTTAGAGGGGTTGGCCAACCCTCTACAATTGAAGGATAAACAAATGATCGTGCATCCTTTACAGTGGCATTGTTTGATTTAAGGACCCCCTTCAAAGTAAGTTTCTTATCAGCCACAACCTCATTCAAATATTTATTTTGATCCAACGACATATAATGTTTCCCACCTCTACCAATAATTATAGACCCCTTCACACAATTCATACCCAAAACACCTCCAGTCCCCCCATCAAAACCACACAAACCTGATTTCATGGGTCTTAGGTTATACTTCGTAAAAACATCTCTCATCTATTTGGAAGATGAGCCCCAATCCTTTCTCACCCCAACACAACAATCCTTAAGAAAAAAAGATGAATCTTTCACACATGCCTTTCTCTTTGAAGCATTAGGGCTTCCTAGAGGAATATGAAAACCCTCCCTAAGACTTGATAAATTGTTTAGAAAGTCTTTTTTCTCTGCATTATAGTGAGACCCCAATTTCACACTATACCACAACCCAAAAATAAGATTACTATCCAAAGAAGGATGAAATTTAGAAGGGGTCATGACTATTTTGTTCTTACCAATTTCCTCGAAGATGAGACCAACAATTTTCAATGCTTTTAAAACATTTGGTTAAGGAAGAGAAATTGGTGCCTCCACCTTTAGGATGATGAGTTCACCAGGCCTCTCTAAAGGCACCTCACTCTTCCCATCTACCTTTATTTCTTCTTTAATTGCATTATGAGGAGAGGGATCCTCCCAATTCTTAAAGACATATGATCCTTGATTAATCACAAATCTACCTCCATCCTTTGATACCCTATCTTTCGAAGCCTTACAAACCCGGTCTTTCTTCCGAAAAGGGATCCTACACTATGCAACAAAATACCCATAAGGATGACATCGTGAAAAGAAAAAATGCATCCCGACATTATCAAGAGCTTGTTGAATAAACACCTTCCCTTTTTTGCATCATCACGCTTTCAACTAATCCTTCTCTCAAGTCTATGCCAATCAATACACAAGCAATTTCCATTGAAATAGTTTCTCAAAATGACATATCCACTTCATAGAAGGTCCCAAGCACATTTCAAATCTCCCTAAGAACACCAGTCAATCGAAAGTCTAAAATAAGACCTAGTAATTTAACCTAAAATGTTGTAATCTCCACCTTCTCTGTCTTTGCATAAAAATCTGTTGACTATTTCTTTAAAGATAACGGGGTTGGGCCCCATTTCTAGAATGCAATCAAAACTTTCTCCACATATACTATCAAACAAAGGAAAAATGTCATACATTCTCTAGTGAGAAGAAAAAAAGATGGAGAGTAACCCAACAGAGGTCCCCAGTTTGAGTCTATCCACTCCTAAAGAGACTTATCTCCCATCCTTCTCTCATGAAAATACCCATTTACCACCCACTTCCCCATATTCATGACCTCATGCAACTTAAATTCCTCCCTATACACCAAATTCACTTGTGCACTTTTCTTCTTGACACACCTTTTTCCTTTCCTAGGGACTTTTCCAACCAAAACAAAATCAACCTTATCAATGTGAAAGCCTTTCAAACCACCCACCTGAGACTCGTTAAGAACCTCTGCACCACCTCCTTTGCAAGCTCCACATAAATACTCAAAATCCAAAGAAGACCCAATAAAACCTCTACCAAAACCTAGATCCACACTTGATGAACCTTTATAATGAGGATTACATGCAGACTTCAAAGATCAAAGAGATAGAAGAACCAACCAATGAAGAGAGTCTCATCTCATTATTTGTGAAATGAATGCAATTCTATGGATATTTGGAAAGTAGATTGGTAACAACAACCACATCTCAGCCACCTTAACCCAAGTTCGATGCGATACCTCCATCCTCCAATCCAAAACCACCATAATTTATCCTTTCGCTAGGAGTACCATAAATAACATTGTCAAATCTCACCTCAACTCTAATGTGAAAAATTTTAGCCACTTTTACCAAAATGGTTAATGTTTCTTCTTCCAAGGGTTTTGACCCAATGGGACATACCTTGGAAGACCCTTCCCTCAACAAACTAGAATAACATTTTACATAAGGAGAAGCCCATATGTTTTGACTCTAATATGAATCAATAGAGAAATCAACTAGCTCATCATCCATCCTTTCCTAGGCCGTGCCATCTTCCTCATAATTGAGCCTCCATGACGTGCCAGTAATAAAAGTATATATGAAAACATTTAAACATATACATAATTATTTTCAAATCATTCCAAATAGTCAAAATTGAAACATTATATCAATTTTCTTCATGCAATTTGGTGTGGTCTCTTATAATCCTTTTGAACATCTTTCAACACTTTATTTTTTTCTCAAATATCCATCTTTTATCCATTTATATAAAAATACCTTTTTAAATTTGTCATCTAAAAGTTTTGAAATCTTTTCTTGATCACAAACTAGCCACCATTTAAAAGGTTCTCTATGCATATTAAGGTGTATGCATCTTCATTAACATTAAAAAAAAATTCAGATTTCAAATAAAATATATATTCTTCAACACTTAACCTATCTAGTTCTCCTTATCAAAACTACCCACCATTTAAAAAGTTCTCTATGCATATTAAGGTGTATGCATCTTCATTAACATTAAAAAAAATTCAATTTTCAAATAAAATATATATTCTTCAACACTTAACCTATCTAGTTCTCCTTATCAAAACTACCCACCATTTAAAAGGTTCTCTATACATATTAGAATGTATGTATATTCATTAACATTAAAAAAAAAATCAAATTTCAAATAAAATATATATTCTAAATCAAATTTCAAATAAAATATATATTCTTCAACACTTAACCTATCTAGTTCTCCTTATCAAGAACATTTAAATTGGGTCTTTTAAAAGATCCTTAACTTTTAAATCCAATATCTCCACAACGGTTAATCAAATTTTATATAAATATTCAGTGTTATTTTTCTTTCAATTGTATTTTAAATTTTAAAAGATTTGTTTACAAATCAATTTTATATTTTCAATATATCTATTAATTTTCCTCAAACTCCATTGAAATTTCAACCCATAACATCTTTTAATTTCTTATCCCAAATGAAAATAATCTTACTTATCTTTTAATTTATTTTCCAAATACAAATCGTGTCACTCAATTTAGATAGATTTTTTTAAAGTAGTGTTTATATCCCCATTTTACCAAACCTTTGATTTTAAACCTTTCCTTACATAAAACAACTTGTAATATATAATTCATTCATTTTCTCAACACATGATGTGGAAATTTAACCTTTAACACTTTTTAATGATTAAATTAAGCTAATTAATTTATTACAATGTAAATATTTTTTTTAAAATTAAATACTAAATTTGAAACCTAATTCTCATGAACCATATTTTTTAAAACTTTACACCATATTTTCTAGACTTTAACTAAATACGCTGTTAAATGTCTTCTTCCAAGACATATAAACGATACTAAATTTGGAATTCAATATCAAAATATACCCATATCGCAGGGGTTTATTATTTTTATCAGCGGAAAAAATTAGTTTATAAATAAAAAAATAAAAATAAATGAAAGTCAAAAAAATATGGATTCACCCGAATAGGATTATCTGACGAAAGTTTATTTATCCACGCTATTAAATTTAATAATATTTAATAATTGTACGAAAGTTTATTAAATTTGACTTGTATTCACCCGATTCGGGTGAAACAAAATTAATTATTAAATCTTATTAACAACTAATTAAAATAACATTAACCACGAGTTTGTGCTTTTTAGATATTGATATTCCTTTGAGGGTCGAGCAAGTTCCTCGCGCTGCAGGCTCTGTGGCTAGGCTTCACCAACCACACCCCAGGTCTCCTCGGTGAAGCACGGGTGCATGACCAACAAGGTGAGTGGCCAAGAGAGGTAGAGGAAGGTGACGACAACGACATTCAAGCTTTGTGTTGGGATGTTCTATGCGTCATGTGGATGCGTGAACCCTATGCAGGGGTGGTGACGTCTTCTCTGTGGCGGGGTTTAGGGGTTAAGGCGGTTGCTCGGGGTTAAGGGTGGATCGAGAGGCAGAGGAAGGCGGCGGCGACAAAGGAGGATTCAAGCTCTGCGCTTGGGTGGATTATCCGTCGTGTGAATGCGTGAACCATTTGCAGAGGTGGCGGCTTCTCTATGGCGGCGTTTAGGGGGCGAGGCGACAACTCGGGGCTCCTTTTGGTTTTCTGGATCTTCTTGATACTCTTCAAGGTCCTCTGGGGCGTGCGACCTCTGGTTTTTCTTCTTCTCGAGTACCTGTTGAGTACCTGTTGGGCTCTTGCCTTGTTTTGTATCTCATTTTTGCAGCCTGCGTGCTGGTTTTTCTCCTCTTGTGACTTTTTGAGGATGTTTGGGTTTTGTTTATGAGTTTGGTCATTGGACTAGTTTCTGCTTTCTCTTTTCCTTTATGAATCTTCTCCATCTGCTGGTTGAGAGACCAATATTAGTGAAAAATTCCTTGACTATTTCGACTCCTTTCATTGTACTTTGTAACATCTCTTGACTAGAGAACAAATTATATTTTATAATATAATTGAGAAATTTCCCCGTTGAAAAATTCATTCGTCCTCCAACACTGAATTACGTAAAAAAAACTTCCATGCCTCAAATCTTAAGCTTTGTGGTATTCATTATTTGAAGGAAGCATAGCCGACGTTGTATTCTAAGTTCTATAGAGAAAATTTCTGCAAGCGGAGTTTTTGGTTAATCTTCGCTAAGAACATATCACTTGGTTCAATCGCTCGAAGAACATATGATCTGTTATGATTTGGTTGAAAAGATAGATGATCTTAGTTTCCTTACATTAAAAATAATTATTTTCTTAAAATGACACATCAAATTGATGAAACAAATTGAATCGTCATAACGTTTTTTAACTAATGAAATTAGTTTCCTAATCAACATTTTTTTTAATATGTGAAAAACTTTTAATTTTAATTTTCCATTTTCTTTGTAAATATAAATATTATTATTTTAATATTAAAATATACATTTATATAAAATGTTTTAAAACATTTAGTATATTAAATATAATTTAAAAAATAAGTGGAGAGAAAGGTTTCTATCATTTTCGCATTAGATGATAAATTGTTATGAAGAAATGAGAAGTCTTTAGCGTTAATTAATTAAATAATTGAATTATATGTTTTTTGGGATGGTAGCTTAGGGATTTGATTCTTTAATATTTTGTTTGTAATTTACAATACTTAATTATTTTAGCTAAACCACTTAATTATAATAGTTTCATATGATAACTTTAGATGATTTTATATAAATAATTATTTTAACATATTTTATAAGGAGATTTATAATAATAATAATACATAATTTTAAGATCAAGTTAGGATTTGATTGTTAAAATCTACAGAGGTGTATATATCCTATCTCTATGGATTTGAACACATATTCTTAACCATTAGACCTACTCAAAATATTTTATAAATTTTGAATGAATTTTTTTTTGAATGATTCTTTATACATAGATTCTTTTTTTAATTTACAAATAACAAAAAATATAGATTTCAATCATTCAAAATGTTTTTATCATCTAAATATTCATTACAAATAACATATTATTATTTTATTGATTTTTTTAAAATAATTTTAAAAGGGGCGAGAAGTGTAAGGGGATCATTATTGATGCAAAAAGACAAAAAAAAGTCGAATTTTCCTAGAGAATTGGACAAGACACTAACAAGGAAGCAAAGACTTTTGTTTCTTTACAAGGCCTTGAGCTCCTCACCTCTCAGTCCTTATTGGATGTTACTTTCATTGGGGACTCTACCTTCATTGTCAATGGCCTTAAGAAACATGGAAATCTTGTCTGTCCATCCACATCTAGAATCATTCAAAGAGTGTTCCTCCACTCTTGACTATGTAAGCATGTCTCTTATCACTGTGTGCTAGGTTGAAATAATATTCCATGGCCAATATTGGGGCATCACTTGAAGAAGGAGAATTCTCCCTCTATGAGAGATATGGAGTCCAAAACACTGTCAAGTTTCCTGCATGAACAAATCCCCTCACAACCAAGAAGAAGAAGAGAAAATGCAATTTATTTTGGGGGGGCACCCCTTCCTCCCTCCATCATGTTAGAAGGAGCACAAATGGACAAGGGTTTAACCCCTTCCTTCACATCAATCCTTTCTCATTAATTTCCCTCACAATGGAGTGTTGGATATGAGGCCCTGTCTTGGTTATTCTCTAGTAGCTCGTTTTCATTTCATTCCTCTCCCTCGATGGATATCTCTACTATAGCTATCAAAGAGTATTCTAATACTCTCTCCTCATGGAGTTTAGTGGCGACCTCAATGGTATAAGTAATTCCACAGGTGGGGTGTGGTATAAAGGCAAGCCTAGCTCCATAAGAGCTATGAAAATTCTTCTCTACCAATGCCACAAGTGCCATTGGGACTCTAGTTTGTTGCCATATGTTTTTCCAAGAAATATTTCTCATAAATGTGGTTTATCTTGCATGGGAGAACAACTTCATGATTTGTGCAAAGGCTTAAGGAAATGTGAAGGCTCGTAACTAGAAGGCTCAACTTGACACATTGATTTTTAAGGAAAACAAAGAGTGGGATGCCTTTATTCTTGAAATTAGGAAGTTGCTACAAATCTTTAATGATTGGGAATGGAAATCACATTCCACTATGAGCATCCTTTGCATGAAAATCATGGAGATAAATGCATCCCTCGATGCCATGGAAGCTATTTTGACTCATCTCCCTAATCTCATCAATTTCCCCTTGCAAGGTATTATTCTACCTTCTATTTTCCCACGTGAAAATATTGAAGTCGCGCTTTGATCTAGAATGGATCATTATGTAATTTTTCATCTATCTTGGTACTTTTTAGATGGAAAAATTGGAGGAATTGACTTGCGGGGACCATTTTAGTGGTAGGTCCCAGTTTGGAGATTTGGGGTATGGAACATTCTAGAGCCATTTTGAGGCATCAAATGACACTTTTGGGGGTAAAAAATTCTCGTTCATAGCTCATATCCCCTCGATGTTATTCTACACATTGAGAGATTTCCAATGGTGTGTAAATCATCTCAATTGGAGTTTTTATGCAAACGTTATGCCTCCCTCAAGTTGACCTACCTTATTGACCACCATGGTACAAAGTGGATGCCACATCAACGTCCATTGCTCACACATGTGGAACTAGTCACATTTGTACTTTCAAGAAGATTCTAGAAGGCCCAAAACCTTAACATTAATTGAGGGTTGAGAATGCAAAAACACTAACCCTAGATGACTATCAAGCTATGTTAAATATTGAGCTGTTAGGAAGAGAGGGGGTTACATTCTTTTAGCATAGTACTTGTTTTAATGAGGAATATCATCGACATGGAGTGAGAAGGAGCCTCAAAACATCTTATCAAAAAATAAATTATTATTTAATTGTTCTTTCCATTTTAATCCACGTGTGAAAAATTCATTGCCATGCCAAATCCAGGTCAAGCTTAGTAATGTTTGCACAATACAAGTTAACATGTGGAAAATGTTGGGGGCAATCAATAAGCTATTTTTTAATAAGTCATCGTCATTTCAAAGATTGATTAAATGAGAATAAATGTATGAGGACCTGAACTTGCATTTAATTCCCTATTGCGATAATGAGTAAAAAAATATTAGCACCAAACAAATCCACCCTCTATAAAAATCCCAAAGCAACATGTTTGTGAGTACAAAATATGAACGCTAATAATGGAAGAATGTGGAAAATTATTGTGAACGTTTGTAGTGGGACAATTGTAATGTTATTTCGTTAAAAGTATATCAAGAATTAAAATTAGGCATAAAGTTATTCCTATAAAAGTAAATAAAAAATTTCTATTTAGGAATACACTAACTCGAAATGTTAAAGTCAAAAGTCTTTTTTATTTATAAATATGAATTTAAAAAAAAAAAACTTTTAATTTATGCAACCAAAAGAGCTCAACATGTCACTTGCAAGGGAATTGAACCTGAGCAGGTAGGATAATAATCATTCTTCTTAACCATGTAAGCTAAATATTATTCACTCTCCCATAATCATATTGTAGATATGCATGTTCTCATAGACTTACAACTCAAATGTGAATAAGTAAAATGAGGTTTTCTTTATAACTAGTAAGATAATCAAAATGTATGCATTCAAGACATTCTAGACAAAAGGATAAGAAGCATCAACCTTAGTAAGTGTCTTAGAGTCTGTTGTGACCGACACTAACAACACTCCTTTTTCTTGTGTTTTATGCTTGAAAACCCCCCTCAAAGAAAATGGATCCCCCTTTTATCCTTCCTATAAAACTCCCTGTCTTGAAATTTCCTTAAATGATTGATCGTGGTTATCCCTCTCTCTAAGCAAGCTACTTCAATTTTCTTAGTTGGGTTGAGATTGCATTTTGGTTTTTGCCACTTGGGAAAATTTTGAAAATTAAATTTTAGTTATCAGATGAGTTGGTTTAAACTCCTTCGGTTTGTACTAGAGGAGTTCTCTCCAATTGCTCTGATGACCATTGGGACACTTCCCTTAAACCTTGTCGAAACACTAAGTCACCAACCACGCAACTTCGTTCTAACTCCTTTGATTTGTACTGAAGGAGTTCTTGTTAACTCCTTCAGTCAAACCGGAGGAGTTCCCTCCAACTACTCCGATGACCATCGAGACACTTCCCTTAAACATTTCTGAAGAGCTAACTCACTCACCACGTAACTTTGTGCTAACCCCTCTGATTTGTACCAAAGGAGTTCTTGTTAACTCCTTCGTTCAAACCAGATGAGTTCTCATTTTCTTCTTCAAAATTCACTGACACACTTCATTTTAAGGCCTATGGTATACACCGAAGGCTTTCCCATGATGCCTTCCAGTACAAACTATAGGTTTTCCTACTAAATCGTTTGGTGAAAACTATTTTCCCCCTCTAGTCGCAATATGGCACTCGACACTTATAAAATGGACCTCACCCCTCGAATCTTAACCATTTTTCATTGAGCACTCGAGAGGAGAAGGAAGTCGTCGAGTGATGAGATAAAGAACCCAAAGATTCCCTACCCCCAACTTGTTATCATCCACATGGTCACCAATGACAGATATTCCCTAGCCAATTTCTCTCTTTGAATTCTTAGGGTTAGGGTTTTCAATTTTGTTTTAATAGAGAACAATCATTCTTCTGATTTCCCTTTCAAACCCTTCATGTCACACACCCACACCGGGCATAAGAATTTTTCAATTTTCTTATGGGCCAAGAACTCCATTCATGGTTCCTAATTTGGGAGGTTAGGGATCCAGTCCGACCTCCTGGTCATGGATTGTTCTTAACTCTGTTGAGCTGGAGCAACTCTTCGATTCCTTGCTGGACTCTCACAAACAATCCACAGGTCCTTTACATTGTGTGCAAGCCTCTGCTCCATGCGACCACGGCTGTGACCGCCGGCGTAACCTAACGGTGCGTCTCATTTCACGGTTTCAGGAATCCTGGTGTGATCCAACTTCAACACTCCAATATTTGAACCCCGAAACTCGACTAGGGGCCTAGCACAGGCTAGCTCTTCCCTCATTCTCCTCTACGTGATCACTACCCGCAACCATAGGCTTACCTACACAACGCGTCGTGTTTCATGACTTCAGAACTTCCAATGCAAGGTGCCCCAACTCCTCCAACTCCCGTGTTCCAAAAGGGCTTGACAACCATTAGCTCCCTCATTTTCCCTCCGTCCATGTGACCACTTACTACATCCCGAAGCCTAACTCCAAGGCGCATTGGAACTTCGCATATCGCGAGTTCTCACGACTTCCTTCTCTGACTTCTCTACCTTGCGAGTCAGAAAAATGTTGAGATCTCACCACATGTCCTTTTTGATGGATGACTGCAATCAAGTCACGATTTTTCATATCACAAGTTCGCAAAACTCTTTCCTTCGAAATCCCCAACGTGCGAATCATAAAAATAATGATCTTTCGCCGCGTGTCCCTTCCGATGGGAGACTCAGATCATGTCACGATTTCATGTATCGCGAGTTCCTAAATCTCTACCCTTTGACTTCTCTGATGTGAAAGTCAGCGAAATGTTGATCGCTCACCATGCGTCCTTTCCGATGGACGGTCCTAATTATTTTGCGGGTTCTCCTTTCACGATCTTTCTATTGTATTCACCTTGGATTTTCCGGTGCCGATCCTTTGGTGTGTATGTGGATTTCCTCCACGTGTCCTTCTGGATCCAACGGTCCAGAATGGTTTCACGACTCCTTCCTTCGTGAGTTTTCTCCTCTTCTCCTTGCAAATCTCTTGGTGTTCAGTTCCATGAACACCCATGATATGTTGCCACTTGTCCTCTGGACGATGGACGGTTCCGAACGTTTCAGAACTTCTCTCGTGCACCTTTCTTTGGATCCAACGAATGTCGGTCCATGTGTTTAGATCCAACAGTCTAGATCTGATCTCCTCCTCATGCACGTTCTCTCCTGTTTGGACTCTGATCAGACGGTCTAGATCCTCCCATGATCTACAGTTGTGATCAAATCGCGATTTCGCATGTCACAACTTTGGAAACTAAGGACCTTTGTCCTTTCAGCTCCTGATATTTGATTCTGCGAAATGAACCAACGATTCAGATCTCTTCTAGATTGACGACTCCCATTCTTCCTGGGCTTTGGGAGTGGAATGGCTCCCACCATTATCCTCCTTGCAACTTCGCTTAATCCAATGACTTGCAGCTATTGACATCCATCGAACCTGCGAAGACTAAAGGAGTCAAGGCGTTTAATGCTTACGTTCCTTCTTCAAATCTAACGGTCATGAAAGACCTCAGATCCTCCCAAAAGGATCTCGTCTGTTCATCTTCCAAATGAAGGAATACTCCCTTTGGTTACTTGAACTTCTCGCTCTCCCTCCTAAGATTCGTCAGTTATGAAGGATTTAAAAGTGTTACGCTCTTTCTCCTGGACTTAACACCTAAAGGGATCTTCGGCACAACTATTGCACTCCTTCATCAAGTCTAGGACTTAAGGGGTTCTGGGTTTCTGTTTTCCTCATAGAGAGGTTGTGCATATCTTCACTACCTCTCTTGAGCTTAACAAACTCCATCCTCCAAGGGACTCAAAATGATTAAGAGAGTAGACCTGCATACATGAAACTACACCTATGGTCGATGAACTCACAATTTGTGGCTCTAGTTTAAGCCACCATAGGACAAAAGCATTTACGAGTATAGATCATGTCTGAACCATATAATTTTTTACTTTCCTGGTTACACAATCAAGAAGAAATAGGAGGGATACAGTATATCCAATTTCAATACACAGTTACAACTCAATTACACGGGGTAGGAAAATGCTTATCTATTACAAGTTGTTGCCAACTAATTGACTGTGGGTGTTCGTCCTTCCACCCGACCATAGGCTCAGACACATTCAATCTTATCACTCTAGCCACCCTTGTGCCAAGCCATGATATCACCCAGGAGCTCTCACAGTTCTCAAGAGTTCTTTCTCTATTTCAGCTTCTGCTCAGGTTCTATTCTTTGCGAACTTTCATAGTTTTCCCTCTCTTTTATGGCCTTGATGAGGTTTGTCAGATGCTTCCTCAGCATCAAGCTCGCGGCCATTCTGATCATCATCCCTTGGAGAGCTCTGCACATCTCCCTCACAAGCTTTCGCTCTCTTGTATTTTTGTCCCCCCGTGTGTATCTCTCTTACCTTGGAAGGTTTTTGTCAACTTATCATGTTCCTTTTGTCAGAAGGAAGCTCAGGTCTACAGGTCTCTGCGGTACTTCAGGCTGACAGCCCATGTTTCCATTCATGGGGGTGGTTGATTTTTCAACCACTAGTCCTTTCTTCATTAACTGATTTCTCTCCTCTAGTGATATCATGGCCAGTACTTTCAAGGCTTCACCCCCATAGTCAGTTATTGACAACTCAAACAATAATACATTTACATCGTCCTCATGCCTTAGCATGGTAATTCCTATTTTATGATTAATTACAAATTGGGGGAAACAGGGTGTTACAATTCCCTCCCCCCTTAAAGGAACATCGTCCTCGGTGTTCTTTCTCAAAAACACCTGTCATGCCTTTCTCATTCAGCCACTTCAAAAGTCTTGACCTTCGTCCTCGGTCAGGTCCTTCTTCAGGCTCTTAGTCTTCGTTACCTGCCTTCAATAATTATTGGACAACAAGCACATTAGTCACAATTTTATGTGAAAACATCTTACTGTTGTTCAAAGTTCAAGTGGAAAATTTCGTAAACTAGCACAATACTTATCTGTGCAGTTTGTGAATTTGTATCCACATGGTTGTTTTGTTATCCAGGCTCATTTTTTTTCCTTGGTATACCCATTGGGTGCATGATTCCAATTCGATAGTTCACAAGAGCTATCATGGTTTCATATTCCTTGCGTTCACTCACCTTCCAGGCCTAGGCTCAGGTACCCCCTTCACTTCTATACAGTCCCTCGGGTGATCCATCTTGCCTTGCCAAGGTTTTCTCGCACAAGAAGAACTACCCACTGTGTGCATGACCCCAATAGTTTATAAGAACTATTAAGGTCTCCTCTTCCTTGTGGTCACTCACCCTCCAGACCTAGGCTCAGGCATCCCCTTCACTTCTATACAGTCCCTCGGGTGATCCATCTTGCTCTGCAAAGGTTTTCTCGCACACAAAGTGTTGGTTGTGGAGCCTGATTATCTTCCTGATTCAGAGGTCTTTTACTTTCAGCCGTGTTATACACCATGAAGTATTTACACCCCAGAAGTATGTACACTCTACCACGTGAGGGAGTGCAAAGGGGGGGTACCCCCTCTATGGGGTTTGGGGGGGGTTATTCCCCCCGGCTAGGGGGTCTAGGGGCAAGCAGGCCCCCAGCGGGGGTTTGGGGGCGAAGCCCCCGAAGGAAAAATTGCCTTGTAAATGTATATTGTAATTTCATTGTAAATCTGGACTGTTCATTATAAGGTCGCAGATCTAACGGTAGAGATTATGTTAGGGTTTTTTTCCCTAGAAGGCAACCCTCTTTTATGAGGGAAATGTATTGCGGCGATGGTTGATGGCGAATATTGTATTCTGAGAGAGGAGACTGTGAGAGAAAGAAGAGGAAGTTACAACGGGTTTTGCTGTAGGTTGTATCCCTTCATTTACTGGATAATAATAAAGGAAGGACCTGACAATTTCTCTAGTGGACATAGCCCACACTGGGTGAACCACGTAAATCTATGTCTCTCTTGTATTGTGTATCTTCTGTGTTTTGTTTTTGCATTTGTTTTATTTTATTGCTCCACGGTCATGTTTTTCTAACACAAAGAATTCCAGAGACTCTATCGAGTCTTACAGTCAAGGTGTCCCTCAGACTTGCTCTGCTGAGGCATCCCTTCGGCTTGTGTTACCTCAACACAATGTATTTCAGGCGATCATGACTTATCACAAGGTTCTCATGGCTCAACAATAGCCATTTTTCATCATCTTCAGCTTTGACAGACTTCATCTATCCTTTCTGGACAGGTCTTTTCTCCTCACTTGTATCACAGGTATACACAATTCGTGAGACATCATTATAATTCTAACTTTCAGAAATTTATTGCAAATTTGTAACCCATAGATTTTCCAATCTCTTCTTTTATTTTCAGATTTGTTCCGTACGGAACCAGATTCACAAGCATTTCCATATCCAAGAATCTTTATTCCTGCAATCATTATTCAGCTAATCAAATTGTTAGTTCTTATGCACATTTATTTTTATTGCACCTTTACAACGTCGTCACAACAATTTCAGAATTGTGCATACTAACAATCAATTTCACTTTCTCAAAAAGGAAATACCATTCCTTGTAGTTTGGCTCAACAGGCAATCGGTCTTCCTTATGGGCTTACAATACTGCCATATCCAAGACCCTTTTCTCCCTGCAATTCATTCTTTACACAGTCAAACAAACTATTAGTCTCTCATGCATCCATGTATATATATATATATATATATATTCAAAATCATGCATACTAACAATCCAAGTCATTTTCATCTATTCAAGGATACAAAGCGAAAGGATACATCATCCCTTACCTATGAATCATTCCAGCCTACCAAATTTTCAAAATGTAATTCGGATATTAAATGTTTTAATGAATGCGCCAACATTCGTGGCCACATTCATACCCAATGCACTCTTGCATTGATTTCAAGTTTGTCACACTTTATGACAGGTTCTTGGCCATGGTGTGTTGGAATTTAACCAACCTCTTCACCACATGGCTTATTCATTTTCATTCACTCTTACGACAGGACCATGCTTCCTGCTATAGGCCAATCACGATCCCAGATCAATATACATGAAACTCAAAGGTTTGACATGAATGCCTTTCAACATTCTTCCTCCATTAATAACTAGTGTGTTACCGCTCATGGCCACCCAAATTTTGTTTTCCTTCATCGTTTTCATAATGTAAGTAAAACCTTGGAAGGTTCTCCTTCCTCACTGAAAATTTCCATTGTCTATGCTTCATGCAAACATGCATTTCCTTGAAGAAACCCCATGCAACATGCTATCTATGAGCACTTTCTGTTTCCAATCGTTCCTCGATTGGTCCTTATGTTCATGACATATCAGTTCATGAATTCTTCCGAGGATTGACAATCAATCTTTACTATCGGGGGTTCATACCTCCATCACTTAGGTTCTTCTTCCCTAATCATACCCTACTTGGTTATCCATGGAATACCACTACCCTTTCAAATTTCATGCATAACATGAGACGATAAAATATTTCAGAAGGAGTTCTCACCCGAATCCTTTCATACCCTGAGCCACATAAGCTTGAACATTTTTATACCTGTTCATGGCTGCTAACACCCTCTGTCTGATTTTTACCTCATCAATAGTTCTTTATGGGGACTTTTATTGTTCCTTCGATAATTCTTCAACAAGAACCTCCTCATAGTCACCCTCTGATTGAGGTTGTTCATTATTGGCAACTGTCTCTCTCAATAGTTCCAATCTTATTGCTTTCTACACATGACATATATCATAAGCACATTAGTTGTCATGTAAATTAAAATGCAAGTACCATAGAATTTAAATTAATAAAATATTTTCAGACATGTCCTAGCATATCTGTATGCACTTCATCACATTATCCTTAATGTTTCCACAAGTGCAACATAAATAGATTTTGATTGTATCTTCAACAATACAATCCTTATCACTATGATGTCAAAACATTCACTTTTCTTAGTAAATCAGTTTTCTCATCCAAGAGAAAACATAATACTCAGCAAGGAAGAATTAAGGACTCTCCCCTTCTCCCAACTCTTCCTACACCGCCTAGGACTTTTCATCCCAGTCGATTTATATCTAAGGCCTCACTGCCTTTTCTTAATCATGGCTTCAACCAAGCCTAATCAGTTAAACATACTCATTTATTTATTTAATAATACTTGGGGGTTTTACTTGCCTTTTATCAACTATACTGGTCTCCACAATTGCTCTTTTAATCCTATGACTCTATTAAACAATTTAGGGTTCTTAGGGTGAGAAAAGTGTTTCTCCTTTTCTCCCCTTGTACTTATGCAATCTACCTCTTATTGTGATCTTTCTGCTCTTTTACTGAGCAAACCTGGGTTAGGCTCATTCTAACTCTTAGGATACATCAACATGTTTAAATAGCAAAATCTTTTGCCCATAATGAATCATGAACTTGTGCATCCTGCACATTACCATTCGATTATCAGAGTGGTCAATACTCATTTCTTAGTCTTCCACCTACACATTTTATTTTAAGAATGTAATCCAGGATTCTTATATAGAAAGGCTTTGCAGTCCATTGCCCCAACCTCAACAGTCATTAGGGTTGTGACTCTGTTCTTGTGACAGAATCCTTACACAGTTTCTTCACAAGGAACTCCTTTAGGATGCAACTTCCTTATTGCACATCCCTCACTATCTGTGATGGCCTCAAGCTCGAATTAGCTTCAGCTTGTTAATAAGCATTCTTTAAGGGACATAGACATACATTTATGACATGCATTCCAGATTATGCATCCACAGATGTTCTAGGTTTTTGCTAACTTACATCCACGATGTACTTAGCTATACTTATAATCATAAGCATGTGTGCAATTTCCATAGGTATATTTCATAGCCTACATACATCTCTATCTTAAAATCAGTCAACTCATGATTGGTTACAATCATTCTCATGTGATCCTCAAAGGCATAAACATTTGCCTCTTATCATGACAATAGAGCATCCTTGCTCGTTTACTCTTTCATCTAATTATATTAGTATTTCCTGAGGAAATGGAATACATTCCCCTCAGGCTATTATTTGGAATAGAACTTTCATGACTCCCCAGAATGGAGTCAGCTATGCATCCATAGTATTCATTTAATCTGGACAAGAGCAATACTTTCTTTATATTTCGCTCATCAGGGAAACCATATTGAGATTTTAGTATACTTATACTCTTACATCATACCTTTGCATCACTCACACATTTGATATCATTCATATCTAACCGGTAGTAATATCAGGCTTCATATCAAGAAGCTTCTCAATGCATTAGATCCATGAACTCAAGCATACACACACAACTAAGTATTCATCATACTAGCTCACGCCTCCTCCTCATGCGACCATTGACTGTGACCACAATCCTAACTAAAAGGCACTTCGCATTTTGCGATTTTGGGATTTCTGCATACGAGTCACTCCTGACTCCTTTTTCCCGAACTCCCGATTTCTGATTGACAACCTCTCCTCAGGGCCAGATCTAATGGTCCTGTGCTCTCCTTGATCGATGACCACGATCATGTAGGGATTTTGGGGTTTGCGATGTCGGGACTATTTGTATGATATAAATCCAACACTCCAACCTCCGAGATCCCGAAATCTGACTAAGGGCCTAGCAAGCGCTAGCCCTCCCTCTTATGCACCCATCGTGACCTTCCGCTAGGAACTGGGTCCCAACTCCCAAATATTTCAGGACTTCACAATTTAGAGAATCAGCGAACCAATCTTCCTTCACTTCCATACCTTCGACTCTCGAAGATCCGATTACACCAGATCTATGGTTTAGGTTCTCCGCTAACCAACAACCTTGATTAAATTGGTGATTTACCTTTCGTAATTTTTGGAAAGTCTTCGCTTATATTTTCCCATTAGCTAAAACATCGAAGCTCAAGATCAACGAATCTCGTTGATCCCAATCTAACAGATACTATTCCTCTTGAGCTTGGCTTCTGCTGCAACCTCAAGGATTCCAAGAAATTCTTGTGCACACCCTTGCATTCTCAAGATTTCGAATTACCCAGTTCAAGGATTTTGTTGTAAGGAAAATGCTTCTCTCCCACCTGGCGTTCTTCTACACTGGTTCTTCGAAGTTTTTTGGCTTCTAGACGCTATGCACACCTTGCACTTGGTCTAAGTTTCTTCGATTCTCTATAAAATTCTCTGAGTCAATCCAATACTCAATCGATGCACTCCTTGTGTTCGAGATGCACACCTTGCATACAAGTATCAGAAGAGAAATGATTGAAACTCAACCAGCTTCGTCATGAAGTCATACAGTTAATCTCTCGAACAGTCATACATGAACAAACACTTTATGCGACTCTCGCATGAGCCCAAGTAGGCCAAGTGTTGTAACCATGCTCTGATACCATTTTTTCACACACCCACACCAGGCATAAATTTTTTTCGATTTTCTTATGGGCCAGGAACTTCATTCATGGTTCCTAATTTGGGAGATCAGGGAACCAGTCCAACCTCCTGGTTATGGATCGTTCTTAACTCTCTTGAGATGGAGAAGCTCTTTGATTCCTTGCTGGACTCTCACGAACAATCCACAGGTCCTTTGCACTACGCACAAGCCTTTGCTCCATGCGACCATGGTTGTGACCGCTGGCTTAACCTAACGGTGCGTTGAATTTCGCAGTTTTGGGAATCTTGGTGTGATCCAACTTCAACACTCCAATCTCCAAACCCCAAAACCTGACTAGGGGCCTAGCGCAAGCTAGCTCTTCCCTCATTCTCCTCTATGTGACCACTTCGCAACCATAGGCTTACCTACACAGCGCGTCACGTTTTGCGACTTCAAAACTTCCAATGCAAGGCGCCCCAACTCCTCCAACTTCGGAGTTTCGAAAGGGCTTAACAACCATTAGCTCCCTCCTTTTCCCTCCTTCCATGTGACCACTTACTACATCCTGGAGCCTAGCTCCAAGGTGTGTCGGAACTTCGCATATCGCGAGTTCTCACGACTTCCTTCTTTGACTCCTCTACCCTGCAAATTAGCAAAATGGTGAGATCTCGCCACGTGCCCTCCTTGATGGATGACCATGATCAAGTCGTGATTTCTCATATAGCGAGTTCACAAAACTTTTGCCTTTGAAATCCCCGACGTGTGAATCAATGAAATACTGATCTTTCGTCGCGTGTCCCTTCCGATGGACGTCTCAGATCATGTCACAATTTCATGTATCGCGAGTTCCTAGAGCTCTACCCTTTGACTTCTCTGATGTGAAAGTCAGAAAAACGTTGATTGCTCACCACGCATCCTTTTCGATGGATGGTCCTAATTATTTCACAGGTTCTCCTTTCATAATCTTGCTCTTGTCTTCACCTCGGATATTCTGATGTGTATGTGGATCTCCTCCACATGTCCTTCTGGATCCAACGGTCCAAAACAGTTTCACGACTCCTTCTTTCATGAGTTTTCTCCTCTTCTTCTTGCAAATCTCCAGGTGTCTGGTTCCATGAACACCCCTGATCTGTTGCCACCTGTCCTCCAGATGATGGACAGTTCTAAACATTTCAGAACTTCTCTGGTGCACCTTTCTCTAGATCCAACGATTGTCGGTTCATGTGCTCCTATCCAACGGTCCAGATATGATCTCCTGCTCATGCATGTTCTCTCCTATCTAGACTTTGATCAGACGGTCCAAATCCTCCCACGATCTATGGTTGTGATCAAATCGCAATTTTGCATGTCACGACTTTGGAAACTAAGGACCTCTGTCCTCTCAGCTCCCGATATCCGATTCCATGAAATGAACCAATGGTTCATATCTCTTCTGGATTGATGGCTCCCATTCTACCTGGGATTTGGGAGTGGAATGGCTCCCACCATTATCCTCCTTGCAACTTTGCTTGATCCAACGGCTTGCGGCTATCGACGTTCGTCGAACCTTCAAAGACTGAAGGAGTCGAGGCATTTAATGCTTATGCTCTTCTTCAAATCTAACGGTCGTGACAAACCTCAGATCCTCCCAAAAGGATCTCTTCCATTCATCTTCCAAATGAAGGAATACTCCCTTTGGTTACTTGAACTTCTCGCTATCCCTCCTAAGCTTCGTCAGTTATGAAGGATTTAAGAGCGTTACGCTCTTTCTCCTGGACTTAACACCTAAAGGGATATTCGTCACAACTAGCGCTCCTTCATCAAGTCTAGGACTTAAGGGTTTTTGGGTTTTTGTTTGCCTCGCAGAGAGCCTATGCATATCTTCACTACCTCTCCTGAGCTTAACAAACTCCATCCTCCAAGGAACTCATAACGACTAAGAGAGTAGATCTGCGTACATGAAACTATGCCTTAGGTCGAAAAACTCACAGTTCATGGCTCTAGCTTAAGCCACCATAGGACGCAAGCATTTACGAGTACAGATCATGTCTGAACCATATAATTTCTTACTTGCCTAATTACACAATCAAGCATAAATAGGAGGGATACAGTGTATCCAATTTCAATACACAGTTACAACTCAATTACATGGGGTAGGAAAATACTTATCTATTACAGGTTGTTGCCAACTAACTGACTGTGGGTGTGTTGGTGACGGAAGTCACTCCTAGATTGCTTGCAAGAGAAAAGCCCGACACCCATCAGTTTAATGTCACGATTTGTTTATAAAGGGATGATCAAATGGAGATAAAGGCTCGAGGAGATATCACTCTAACTCAGGGACTGAGTCTGGTACGTAAAGAACAAAGGAGGTCTGGAATCCTAACTTCAGCCAGCAGGTTGATTAAAAGGGGAGCAGGTGGAAGAATTGGTAGGAAAGGTGAACAAACAGCTTTGGGCAACAGGCTTTTAGCAGTTTGCAGAAGAAAAACTCTGAACGCAAGATCCTCTTGATTTAGGGTCTCAATAAACTAAAAAGGGTACTTGACTGGATCCTCCAATTCCAAGTCATTCAGCGCTGAGAAAAATCACAAGGACTGATCAGAGACAACGTAACTATTACAGTGATCCATTACAACATCATCCTATAACAACTACAACTCGACTGGATCCTCCAATTCCGAGCTACACTAACACAGTGTAAAACAAAGGTGTAAAAGAAACTGGCATTCATAGGGCAAGAAGTCTCAGAAGTCTACACATAACCAGAGTATCAGTGCTTCATTAAAGCTTTACAATCGGGAGCTCTGCTCAACCATCGATACTTACAAAATACAAAGACTTGAGTTTATATACTCAGGAAAATTCTCCTCACAGAGGCATGCCTCAGTCACCCAAGGCTGGGTGTCCCTTCAATCAAACTCGTACTGATATATTTCTTTAAGTGCCATCTTAACTACGCATGGCTCCTATAAGGAGGGTAGCTGAACCATTGAATGTTGGACTAGCGTGCGCAGACTTCTCTGTCGAGTTGAGGACTTCGGCATGGCGTCTTTGAGAAAATCGATACATAGGACTTCCTCGGGCAGATGGTTTGCCAGACCCTCCATCCCCTGTAATTAATGAGTGAGGCGAGGTTTCAACCACCCTCTCTCTTCTTCATTCACTCCGAGCAGGTACTAGGATTGAGATCAAGTTGAACTGGCACCTAGAGAACACAGTGATCCTTTCTGCAGCTAAACCCGGCGCTTCATCCCTTTGCGTAGTTCTTTCTATCACCCCCAAGTGACCACGGGCTGTGCCCCTGTGCCTATCTTCAAAGGCGCTTTCGGCATTTCACGTTTTGTGAATGGGAGGAGGCTGCTCCTCATGCTTCAAAACTACGATAGACGAAATGACGACATGGCTTGATCATGCACTACGCATCCCCTTGGATGGACAGCTGAGATCTTCTCGGCAATACTGTGGGCCCGGGCCCTGGACGCATTCGGCACTTCGTGTCTCATGACTGGGAGGAGCTAGTCCTTGTGCTTCAAAGTCGCGATGGGCGAAAAGGCGAGGAGCCTAATCGCGCACCACATGTCCCTCTGGATGGATGGCTGAGATCTTCTCGGAAATACTGTGGGCCCGGGCCCTGGATGCATTCGGCACTTCGTGTCTCGCGGCTGGGAGGAGCTAGTCCTTGTGCTTCAAAGTCACGATGGGCGAAAAGGCGAGGAGCCTAATAGCGCACCACGTGTCCCTCTGGATGGATGGCTGAGATCTTCTCGGCAATACTGTATAGCTCTTTTTACTATCGATGCCCTCCACACGTAACCGTTGGCCTAGGCTTAAGTGCTAGCGCCTCTCGCAACTCGCAACCTTGCGAGTCGGAGTGTCGAACCTTGGCACTCTCCCTCCACGAAATCCTGAGAGGCGATGGCTCTTTTTATTTCCACAATTCTCGTGACTCGTGATCTTGCGCAACCAAAGGATATGGTCCGCCCTCCGAACTCACAAACCCCGAGTTCAAGAAATGAACCCACGCATCAACTGATCGCGATCAACGACCCTCGTTACTTCGCGAGTTCTCCACAGAGACTTCTGATCATTCACCTCTTTAAAAACTTTTGTGCTATACTTGGTGTGACTCGGCTGACTGCAATTACCCACCGACCATCGATCTGCTTCGCAAAATAGACCTTGGATGCTGCTGATGACATTTTGCCCGCTCGCTTGACCTGCTACTTTAAAAAACAGGGATTCTCCCATGCTGCGCTTGATCATTTCGTGCAACTTGCAGACCCGAATGCTCTCGAGCCCATGACAAGAATTATCGCTAACAGGGTGTTCATCCTTCAACTTGACCATAGGCTCAGAGGAAATCAATATTATCACTCTAGCCACCCCCATGCCAAGCCATGATATCACCAGGGAGCTCTCGCAGTTCTCAATAGTTCTTTCTCTGTTTCAACTTCTGCTCGGGTTCTGTTCTCTGCGAACTTTCAGAGGTTTCCCTCTTTGTTATGGCCTCGACGAGGTTTGTCAGATGCTTCCTCAGCATCAAGCTCATGGCCATTCTTATCATCATCCCTTAGAGAGCTCTGCACATCTCCCTCACGAGCTTTCGCTCTCTTGTATTTTTGTCCCCCCATGTGTATCTCTCTTACCTTGGAAGGTTTTTGCCGACCTATCCTGTTCCTTCTGTCAGAAGGAAGCTCAGGTCTTCAAATCTCTGCGGTACTTCAGGCTTACAACCCATGTTTCCATTCACGGGGGTGGTTGATTGTTCAACCACCAGTCCTTTCTTCATTAACTGATTTCTCTCCTCTAGTGATATCATGGCCAATACTTTCAAGGATTCACCCCCATAGTCAGTTATTGGCAACTCAAACAATAATGCATTTACATTTTCCTCATGTATTAGCATGGTAATTCCTATTTTATGATTAATTACAAATTGGGGGAAACAGGGTGTTAAACTTCCCAACCATTGATTTCTCTCCAGGTATCTGCGACCTCTTCAATGTGGCACTTCTTCGTGTGCCCTAAACTCATGGAAAAAAGACCATACCTAAAATATCCACCCTAACCTTGGACAAGCCAAGGACCTTGACCCATTATTGGTCTTTGGTTGTTTCTTTCCATCCCAATTGTAAATTCCCACCTATCCCATGGAAAAATCCTTAACCCTATTTTAAGTTGAGTTGGGTTGAACCCTGGACTCCTTCCCCACCCTAACAAAAGTTGACACATTTTTTATCTCTTTGAAGGGAGGTTACATGAGCTCCATTTTCATCCTATCCTGAATCCCCACTACGCTTGGATCCAAAGCCATGCGCTAGTCTCCTCAAGACATTGTTTCCCAAAACCTAGCTTAAACACTAAAACCATCTCGGGACTTAGTTTTTTCAAAAAAATATTTACACCAGAACATTTCAAAAGATAATCATCAGTAGAAACATGGGAATTTAACATGACTATCTCAAATCTCTTCAGATATATTTAAACGAATTCTCTATGTGTGTATTGGATCTTTTAAAACTAAATTCTCTAGTTTCTTAGAAGAATCAATGCCGACTGAAGGACTTAACGCGAATGGCTCTAGTCTAACCATAGTTTGTCTTACCTTATCCTCCAGTCCATTTGGATATCATGGCATGAACTCCTCTGGTATTCACCGGAGGAGTTAGCATAAACTTCATCGATGCTTTCGAGGGATGTTACAAGAATTTTCCTGGTGTACACTCACTATCACTAGCACACTTTGCACCAACTCCTCCGATGTGTTTGGAGGATTTCACACAATCTCATATGGTATATACCAGAGCCTCTCACATGAAATTCTCTAGTTTGTTCAAAGACTTTCCTACGAACTCACCCGTTGCACATTGGAGCCTTTTGCACCAACTTCTCTGGTCTCAAATTTTCGGGCTAACTTCCAAGGTGACCTTAACCAAACTGTCTAGACCTTATTACTAATATCACATCAAGGATCAAATTTCCATGATTCTTGTTATCATACTCTTATCCTTAGATGATGATCTTCCACCTAGCATTAGCTCAAGTGAATCCCTAGGTACTTTGTTATTGTTTACTTCAATAGGCTTATTTTTATGCACATATCTTTATCGCTTAATGTTGTCTTTGGAATAATTTTGTATTTACTTGGCAGATTCAGAAATGTCTCCAAGAAAGAAGGAAACTAGTAAAATTCCTATTGCAGAGGCCTACAGAAGCGGTCGCCAACATAAGGATGAACCTGACATTGCAGAAGCAATGTATAACGACACTAGTGGATTCTTGGAAAAATGGGAAGATTCACTCAAATGGGGCGATGTATACCAAACATTAAAAAAGAATAATTTCATCATAGATGCCAAGGACCAAGAAAAACTCAATATTTTCAAGAACATCAAGAAATTCGGCATACATAGAGTAGCAACCCGCGTTGTTTTGTTCCCTTGTGTCAATGTTATTTCTTGGATCCTCAAACACATGGAATTAGGAAACATATATATCTTCAAATGCTAGAGGGGATCCTATATCTTCATTCTAGTCTGAAGATATAGCAAAGTGTTATCATCTGAGAAGGGGACCCATAAAGTAGACAACAAAATTCTTGGTGAATTCAAACATACATCCAAAGATCTATGCCACATCTGGTACAAGCCAGATAAACATTTCAAGCTTATAACAACTGAAGGATACCCTACAATCGCGCTGAGACATTTGTATCAATACATGGTGGCCATTATCTGCAAACTATATGGAGAGGCCAATGCTTCAAATTTCCCTTTGTCATATATGCCTCTGATCTATCATTGTGTGAATGAAGGGGCATCATTTAACTGGGATGACATCCTATCAACAAACTTAGCAGAAGCCATCACAACAGTTGTGGAAGCCAAACCCAGAACCTTTCTGAACTTTCATATGTCCTCATACCTCATGGACATAATGTGTGTTGCACACCAATACCCAAATATGGTTTGGGCATGGGATCCATTAGATCCATCCATACAAATACATTTTAAGGTATTGTGGGAGCACAAATACAAAACAAAACATCATAAGATCTGTGAGAACTTTATGGCTCCATTGTATGAGTTCATCTTTTTCTCGCCAGCCCCATGTATGGCCGACAAATAATTGGTTGTAATCAAGAGGATATGATATTGGCACCTGATGGAACATGGCACATACATCAAGATATACAGGGCCATGAAAGAACCACATTTACTACGTCGATTTTCCCCAAACAAATTAATGCTCCATGAGGTATCCTATTAGACGGTAATCAACGGAGTCGAGGGAATACTCTACAGGGATAAGAAGGCTATATTTCCTCTTCTCCCATTATGGATGGGATTTTATTCATTCAAAAACACCAAATAGGCCCAAGACGAAGTGGACACATTTCTCTCATACCACTTCAGGGATGAGAGGTTCAGGAGGCACGACCCAAATAAAATAGTCAAGGAACACTTTAATAAGCTTGGCATGCCTTGGGAATAAATGTCAAAAGTTTGGGAGGAGGAAGAATTCCATTGCGGAGCTAGGACCTATGATGAATAAATTACAAAAGGAAAAGGTAAAACTATCGGAAGCATTGTCGATGAAGAGAAGGAACAAGAAGAAGCCAGGATGAAAGTTGAAGAAGAGGAAACAACTAATACAACTACATTGGGACAATCAATATCAGTTGAAGAAGAAGAGACAATAGCAGATAAAAAGAGGAGAAATAAAGAAAAGAACTTCAAGAAAAAGGAAGATGCAATGGAAAATAAAAGGAAAACTAATGAAACTAAAGCTAATGCTAAGGCCAATGCAACAACAACTAAATAAAAAAATGAATAGAAAGAAATAGCAGAAAAATCCATAGCAGAAGCAACAACAGTAGAATAAGTAGCATAGAAGGAAGCAAGGAAAGATGTAGAAAGGGCAGTTGAAGAACAGTGGAAGAAAGACATAGGAGCAAGGAATGATGATGCTTCATCAATGGACACTGGTATCCCAGAGTTATTGATAGTAGGTGTCAACGAACATACACAATTCAGTGGACTAGGTTTGGGAATTTGTACTCCATTCAGACCAAGTGAAGTACCCAACGTAAAGAATTTCACATACGATAAGGCATCAAGAAGGATTGTGTAATAATAGATAAGGAAAGTGCTAGTCACATGGGGTAATTCGATATCATTACTCTCATAGACCCCAATGATCGAAAATGTCAAAAAATATCTAGTCGCTATAGCATCTACTGGAAAACATTTCATGACAACAACAAAAGATAATGTCAGGAACCTACACCGCCAAAATCTAGAAACAGATGCCCGAATCAAGGGGCTAGAGGAACAACTCAGACGGGTAAAGTTTGATGAAGGTAGTCTGCAAAGTATTAAGGCTAGCGAAAAGAAATTCATGGAATAATTAGAAGAGAACATAATAGATATGTACGCCCACCTACACATGTTCCAGGTGATAGTGACCACCATCATGGAACAACATATCCAATTTCAAGCCAAAAGCACCCATTTCAACAATGTTTGGGAAAGCATAGACGATCTTGACAGGTGGATTGCTGAAAACCCAAATGTGCCAATCAAATTTCCACACCCCTCGAGTGAGAAAAGGAAATATGATCTCACTACGCTAGATCGTTTCCAACAAGCTGGCCAAAGAGAAGATAGAGAAACAACCAGTTCGATGACTATTTGTTCACAACGACACAAAGTTGCACAAGCTTTACTGAAACAATGTTGTCTCCCTCCCCTAGAAGAATTGGGGAAGGATATTATCATGGAACAACTTATAGAGAAATTCCAACAGTGTACAAGCCTCAGGAGATAAGTAACTGAGTCGACCTCCAAGGTGACAACGAACTTGATCGAGCAACATCTTATCCATTCCACCAAATCTCACACTATGATCTAGGAATTCTTGGCTACTCTAGTGAAAGACATGCAAACTCTAAGTGACAGTATAGCCATGCATAAGGCTTCCCTCAAGGAATTGGAATACCACTAGATCATATCACTTTATGATAAACTAGAGATGTGGACAACATACGTCAAGGATAGAGTGCATAAAGGGACAAAATAACAAATCTGAATTTGATGTCAACTACATCCTATTTTGTCTTTTTCCCAACTATCTTAAATTTTATCTTTAGCTTCACACATGTCAAACAACTACGAAGGGAATATGAAAAGTTTTGTAATTGCTTCTTGAGGAATAAAATAAGTCATCTTAGGAGCTAGTAAATATTTGTATAAATAAAGGGAGAAACCCACTTTCAAGGGGATCTTCAATCATTGTATAGAATTGAGAACTATTTCAAGGAAGTATATTGTGTTAATGACTATTGAGAATCCCTTAGGGACATATTTTAATAGAGAGAACAACTTCTACATATTGTTTTTTTTTTGAACTATTTCCAGTAGAATGCATGCTACTCACATGGACTGTAAGAACATTCTTTGCATATAGACTTTTATGGTGCATTCTATGTTATTCTTGTTGTTTTCTTATTCTTTCTCATTCTAAATGTCCTAAGAACATTAGTTGTGGATGTATGCAAAAATGGAATTTAGAATTTTTTGGTTATATACTTGTATGCATGTGTTTCTAATTGTGCACCTTCATGACAACTATTTGATTGAGTTTTTTGCAGAGTTTAGTTTCATTACAAATAATTCAGTTACGATAGTTTGCTCCTAGCTAGGATAGGATAAGTTAGAAGTAGATTAGATTTATTTTCATACATAGTCTTCATCTACATCTTTTCATTTCATAACCATCCATCTTTCACCCTCATAAATAGTAATGGAAGTCGAGCCAGAAGATGAATGGGTCTCCTAAACCAAACAATTCATAGTCTAATTTGGGTTGTGTACCATGGAGTACCCCTTACTGTTGTTAGGGAATTCATCCTCGTTAACATAATTGGCGCTAGAAAGAGGGACTGAAATTGTATGGCTTACAATAAACGTGTTACATATGCACGACTGGTCCTATGAAATCTCTCATGTTCCAACTATTTTTCCTTATATCAATTCAAAAAAGAATGTTACCTTTGAAGACACAAATCCCACATTCGGAAGTACTATTGGCATCCCCAAAACTCCAACATAAACTTGGTTTCCTATACCCTACGAAGAGTTTACTGAAACTCACTGTATTACCCGCGCTTATGATAAATTTCTTGGAAAACTACCAACAACTAGAGAAATTACAAGGGGGGATAAATAGCTACACAAGATGACCCGGTAATCAAAACTAAATCCTTTTCAACTCTGTAGAATATCTAATTGAAACTTCTTTCCAGGAAGTACCAGTTCCCTTGAATCAAATTCCCCCTACCCCTCCTAATTCTAAACATAACTTCGATGGTGAAAACAAAGAATTTGTTTTCGGAAATAACATGGGTGAATGAGAATACCAAAGAGTAGTGATTCCACCATGGTTGTCTCAAGGATATCTTAACCTATAATAACCTTTGCATGAAATGCCTTGGAAACCTAGAAATTTCCTTCCAAAATTTGACCCAAATAGACCCAGCTCACCAGAGGATTATTTAAAAAAAAAAGAATAGTTACCCATCTCCTCAACATCCATCATGAAGACGTGGTCTGTAGGATTTTCCCTTACACTTTCATAGGCAGAGCATCCACATGGTATTTTAATCTGCCACCTAATTCCATAAACAATTGGGAGCACTTTGAGAATTCTTTTATTGGAAAATTCAGGGAACGAAAAAACCACTACTACCTTGTACAAGGATTTAGGAGACAAAAGAAAAAAGGGAAAAATAGAAGGATTTCAATAAACT
Organism: Picea engelmannii; assembly: GCA_009831015.1. Lineage (NCBI taxonomy): Eukaryota > Viridiplantae > Streptophyta > Pinopsida > Pinales > Pinaceae > Picea > Picea engelmannii. The sequence goes on from ML778189.1 coordinate 395,992, forward strand.
CTTCACTACAATCCTCACTAATTTTACTGTCGATACAACTCCTTTACAATCCTTAGCCATCGAATACTACACCTCGACTCTAATCCCTTCTACATGAATGTTTGTTAAACGAGCTAGAAAAAACTCTTTAGTTCATAATTTTGAAGAAGCCGAAATTTTTGAAAAGGAGTTATCCTCTTATGAAAACCACCCATACTCCAAAGAAATTAAATCAGCTAGAAAGAAACCATTACAGTTGACAAAACCCCTTGAAAAGGAACCAAAGGATATCGATAGTGCGGTTAAGTTAGTCAATAAATTGTCAAACAAAGTTTTTGATCTCAAGAAGAATGTTGGGGAAGGGCCCTCAAGACCCAAACATTTTCTTCCATTCTTGAAAAGGAATGAAAACCCACCCAAGCCACCTGAGGTCCCACAACTCACACTAAATATGGATACCTTCAGTAGTGACAATTTATGCTCATACCACCAACAAAATCACTACGAAACAAATTTCCCTTGGTGGGTAAAATCCATGACCTCGGTTATCAACCAATTGTTAGATCAACAAATCTTGAATGACGAACATCCCAATGAAGTAGGAAACAAAGAGACCACTAAGGAAACCCCTCAGGAATCTGTTGTGTCCTTGTGGGATTGGTGTATCAACTCATATGATGAACAAATTGAAGACGTTTTATAGAAGATACATTAATTATAAAATCATATTCCAGAGACTACAATCTATGCAACAAAGGTGTCATCCCAAGCACCTCATCTCCTCTGAATACTAATACCCCCCTCAACAAAATCATACCCCCTGTTCTTTCTTTGAAACCAAGCACCCTAGTTCCAACTCCCGCTAGTAATAAATCTAACACCATTGTTTCAGCCAACAACAAGAAATATAGTACATCAAACCCGATTGCAAACAACATTAAGCCCAATACCCCAATCGTCAATAGCAAGGCCAATAGTATACAATCAAACACAACAAAAAACAAACCAAAAAAGTTTTCTTTATATTATAGTGTTGTTGAAGATACGAAGAAAAATAATGCTAATATTTCCAAACTATAGAAAATAAACGCATAGAGATACAATAAAACATGACTTCTATTAATAAAGAGAACATGTTGAAACTGGAAAAATGTAGACTGAAACAAACTTGCTTGAATGGTGGTAGATTATCTCTGAGAAGAGATGTGACGGCTATGCTCATTCACAAGAAGATGAGTACAATGAGGATCCAAAGAAATTTTTAGCATTAAAAATAAATGATAAAACCCTAAACACCCAAAACCCTAACCCATGGAGATGAAATGCTAAAAGGTTTGTGGGCCCCAATGGGGGTAGTTGATACATCAACTTCCTGATGGCGTAACTTTTACGTACGATCTCTATTTGGGGTGCTCGATACAATGTTGGAAAGGTATAGATGAGGAGTACATATTACGTTCAACCTAGCATTTTCCTATATATACATGTTAGGCATCGTCGATCCCAAAAAACATCTTTTAGGGCCTCAAAACGGCCCCAAAAGTTTGGGACCGAAAAAACTGTAAAAAGTCTCCCAAAATGGAAATTTTTCTTTGAGTCGGTGGAATAAGTTGGTGGCCACTTACATTCATCTGGATCATCATCCGAAAGGTATGAAACACCATTCACTTTCTGTCTCCTCATCTAAATTGTTATCAACATGAGGTATGGAATTTTCTCTATTCCTTTGAAGCATTCAATATTACTTCTATACCTCGTAATCAAAACATTGAAGCATATATTCTAGAAAACACAACATCTCGGTTCATGCAACTTGACAATGTTTTTTATGTTGAAATAATTTTTGGGCTTTGGATACCTGATAATGTCATGAAATGGAGGGGATTCGATAATGATACCCAAATCATCAATTTCTTTACTAGCTCGGATGTCTTCCAAGAATCTGTAATAGATGATGAAGCTCATGAACAAGATCTTCGGAATTATCGAGATGAATAAATCAAAGTGAAAAAAAATTGTATCCCAAAGATTGTGTTATCACTTGAGAAGCTATTTGATTCACAAACTAAGTTCAGAAGGCCCACAAATTTGAAGGCCAATAGTTCAACCATGATGCATTTTCCTATTAACCTAGGAAACCATGAACAAACCAAGTACATTAATTTGGGAACCTATTGTTCAGAGGCAGAGAAGCATACATTCACACATTTGTTCAGGAAGTACCATGATCTATTTTCTTGGATGTATGAAGACTTGAATACCTATGACACCCACATCATTCAACATGTGATTCCCATAAAATAATGTGTCAAACCATTTCATCAAAAGTTAAGAAAATTACATCTGACCCTCGAACCGCTCATTCAGAAATAATTAAAGAAGTTGTTCGATGCCCGTATCATCTTCAAATTACGTCATTCAACCTAGGTGTTAAATATGGTTCCCGTCAGAAAGAATTCGGGAGAAATCAAAATATGCATAGATTTCCAAAATCTGAACTGGGCTTCCGACAAAGACAACTATCCAGTTTCCCCCATGGAACAGATCCTGCAACTTTTCTCTGGCTCTGAAATGTTTTCTCTATTGGATTGGTTTTCAGGATATAATAAGGTTCTCATGGAAAAACCATACCGATTAAAGAACACTTTTATAACAAAGTGGGGAACATACGCATATCACATAATGCCCTTTGGTTTAATAAACATTGGATCTATCTTTCAAAGGGAAATGTACATCACCTTTAAAGGTCTAATCATTCAAAGTGTGATGATCTATATCGATGATGTCATGGTTTATTCGAAGCAAAGAGTTGATCACCCAAAGCACCTAAAAAAATATTTGAAAGGTGTAGAAAATATGGTATCTTTCTAAATCCAACAAATACTATCTTTGTTTCTTCAGAGGATAATCTATCGGGGCATGTTATTTCAAAATATGGGATTTCTGTAGATCCGAAATGAATTAAAGCTATGATGCAAATCCCACCACCGCAAAAAAACAAGTCCATCCAGTCCTTATTCAACAAGATCAATTTTGTAAGAATATTCGTTCCAAATTTCGGCGAAATGGTGAAGCCTCTTCAATAGATGATTATGAAAGATGTGCAATTCAAGTGTACACCCTTTCAAAAGGAATCCTTTGAGAATATCAAGGATGCTATATCAACTGCACCTTATTTACATAGCCCATATTTTTCTAAGGATTTTTTGTTGTACACTTTCACTTCTGACCATTCTCTTGTGGTGGTTCTCACACAGAAGGATGAGAAAGGGAATGAATTACCCATTGCATTCATAAGAATTGTATTATAAGGTGTTGAACTGGACTACCCACCAGTGGATAAGCAATCATTTTTTGTCCACAAAGTCATCAAATAGTTTAGACCACATATTTTGAAGAATCATACCAAGGTGATCATTCCTCACCTGGAGGTCAGATCCCTCTTCATGCAGAGGGAATTAGTTGAGAGATGAGGTAATTGGATGACTGCCTTAAAAGAGTATGACCTCGAATTTAAACCAGAAAATATCATCAAAGTTCAAGGCCTCTATAAATTGGTGGTTGGAATCATGGATGCTGAAAATCAAGAAGAAGACAGATTGCAAGAGGAACCAACCCTTTACACACAACATGTTCCCTATGTTCCAACTATTGAGAACTCATGTTATAATGATCTTAAGTATTATATTCAACATGCTACAACTCCAAATCACCTCAATGCCAAGCAGAAAAGAACACTAAGGTTTAAATATGCACAATATCAGTTGGTCCATGGTATCTTGTTTAGAAAACATTACGACGGAGTCTTACTCTGTTATCTTGAAAAGAAAGATGTTGATAGAGTTCTTAAAGATATGCATGATGGAATAGTTGGAGGTCATTTCTCAGGTGAAACAATACCTCACAAGATATTGAGAACCAAATACTATTGGTCGACATTGTTTAAAGATACTCATGCATATTCCAACAACTGTGAAACTTGCAAAAAATATGCTAGAAGAGAGTATAAGGTTGTTGTTCTGCTTCATCTTGTTGTTGTTGAAGAGCCCTTCGAAAAATGGGGATTGGACATCATTGGTGAGATTCATCCTCATTCATTTAAATAACACGGGTATATCCTAACCACTACCAATTACTTTACGCATTGGACTGAAGCAATACCAATAACCAAGGTGAATGATGAAGTGGTAATGAATTTCTTTGAACAACACATTATCACTAGGTTTGGGGTGCCTAACTCTCTTGTGTTCGATAATGCAACATATTTTTCATCGCTAAAATTGTCTGAGTTTTATTTGGAAAAGGGGATTACCTAAAAATATGCAATGAACTATTACCCTCAGGGAAATGGCTTGACTGAATCCATGAACAAAAATCAAATCTATATCCTAAAATGAACTGTAGTCAAACAATAGAGAAATTGGCATAACACATTACCCAATTCCCTCTAGAATGATCGTGTCACCCCCAAGGATTCTATAGGGAATTCTCCTTATTTCCTTGTCTATGGGAAATAAGCTATTGTACCTTCAAATATTTACCTTCCTTCACTGCAACTTACCCAACAATCTCACGGGAGAGAATGTCCCATCATCCAATGATGCATCGATACTTTGATGAACTTAGAAGAGAATCACACCAAAGTGAAAACAAAGTTTGAAACCCACCAAAAACCATTAAGCATTGGTTTGATAAGAATTTTGTTGGTGAGAAAGAATTTCAAGTTAGCGATTTGGTTCTCAAATGGGACAAGCCGCATGAAGATAAAGGAAAACATTCAAAATTTCACCAATTGTGGCTTGGCCCTTTCATGATCAAAGAGAAAGTTGGACAAGGAAGCTACCATTTGCAAAATCTTGAAGGGGATGGTGACCCCTTCCTCGTTAATGGATAAATCCTGAAACACTACATCAACTAGCGCTCGAGGAAACTCCTACTCTATACATAAATAAAGAGTTTGTTTTTGTTTTAATTTACTACACAATTTTGATTTACCTTTGCATATTCCTTACTTTTGATATTATGCTTTGCATTTTTGTTTGTTCTTTTTTTAGTTTGTATTTTCTTTCTTGAAAATGGTCTCTTGGAATTTCTCAAAATTTTGATGACTTGGACCTAGGTTTCCCTTGAAGTGTAACACATTTGGTGTCACAAGCTTGGATAGTTGCAACTTGGCTTCTAGACATAACTTCATTCCCAACTATGCAACACTATCATGCATGAATCCAAGTCAGACCCAGTAGTAGAACATAGTTTACCAGTATATGAGCATTGTACTCTAAAAATGTGACGAGTAAAGGAGATAAGGGTCATGTCCAAGAACAAATTTTTCTGAACTAAGGAGAAATGGTCTTGGATAGGCATATGTAGTACTCTAGATAATGTCACTCAGGGAGTTCTCTCATCTATAATCAAGTTGGAATATCTCACTTTCACATGTGTCATCCCTCATGCCTTTAAAGGAAGACTGGAATCCCCTCGCCCACCTTTCTCTGAATATAAGAGAATAAAATATGAAAGGTAAAGGCTTGGGGAAAGGAATTCCAGATCATGTGGGACATGCAAGTATCTTCGTCGGGGCTATGGATGCTCACTGGTAGTGGAGCAAGGCTTGTGACACCAAGGTGACTCCGTCAGGGCTATGAATGCTCACTAGCAACAGAGCGACACCAGAGAAATGAACAAGAAACTTGTATTTTTAGCATTCCTGAGCTTTCATTGTGTTTTTAGTCCTCATACCTCTCTAAAACTATATCATCATGGAAAAGTTATTGCATGCTATTCAATCTATTATGGGTGTGATCCTAACTCCTGCTTTGTATCATACAAACTTTTCCTCGTCAAAATTTTGCATTTTTAAAAACTATGGGACTTATGCCTTCTCTCTTGGATATTGTATAATCATGATTCTAACCTCAAAATTTTGTGTGTGGATACCACTTTGCATAGATTCATGGATTCTCCCAGTGTATCACCATTTGTCATGCTTGACACTAACAACCCTCCTTTTTCTTGTGTTTCTTGCTTGAAAACCCCCCTCCAAGAAAATGGAGACCCCTTTTCTCTTTCCTATAAAAATCGTTGGCTTGAAATTTACTTAAATGATTGATCGTGGTTATCCCTCTCTCTAAACAAGCTACTACAATTTTCTTAGTTGGGATGAGATTGCATCTTTTATTTTGACACTTGGGAAAATTTTGAATATTAAATTTTAGTTATTGGACAAGTTAGTTTAAACTCCTTCGGTTTGTACTAGAGGAGTTCCCTCCAATTGATCTGATGACCATCACGACACTTCCCTTAATCCTTGCCGAACTTCTAAGTCACCCACCACGCAACTTCATTCTAACTCCTTCGACTTCTACCAGAGGAATTCTTGTTAACTCCTCTGGTCAAACTGGAGAAGTTCTCATTTTCTTCTCCAAAATTCACCAAAACACTTTATGTTAAGGCCTCGAGTATACACCAGAGTCTTTCTCGCGATGCCTTCTAGTACACACCAGAGGGTTTCCTACTAACTCTTATGGTGAAAACTCTTTTCCCCCTTCAGTCACAATATGGCACTCGACGCTTACCCCTCGACTCTTAACCATTGTTCACTGAGCACTCAAGTAGAAGGTATCTGCTGAGAAACGAGATGATGAACCCAAAGCTTCCCTACCGCCAACTTGTTATCATCCATGTGGTCACCAGTTCCAAGTATTCCCTAGCCAATTTCTCTCTCCAAATTCTAAGGGTAAGGATTTTAAATTTTATTTTAAGAGTGAACTATCATTCTATCAATCACCCTTTCAAACCCTATCCAACCATTGATTTCTCTCCAGGTGCTTTTGACCTCTTTAATGTGGCACTTCTTCCTATTCCCTAACCTCTTGGAAAAAATACCATACCTCGAATCTCCACCCTAACCCTAAGCAGGCCAAGGACCTCAAACCATTACTAGTCTTTGGTTTTGTCTCACCATCTCGACTATAAATTCTCACCTCTCCCATGGAAAAATCCTTAACCCAATTTTAATTCGAGTCGGGTTGAACCTTGGACTCCTTCCTCGCCTTGACGAACCTTGACACATTTTTTATCTCTTTGAAGGGAGGTTACATGAGCTCCATTTCCATCCTATCCTGAGTCCCCACTGCGCTTGGATCAAAACCCATGCACTAGTCTCCTTCAGCCTCTATTTCCCAAAACTAAGCTTAAATGCTGAAACCATCTCGGGACTTTTTTTTTTCAAAAACATATTTACACCGGAACACTTCGCCAAATAATCTCCGGTAGAAACTAAAGAATTTAATAGGACTAGCCTCGGTCTCTTTGGATATATTTAAATGAATTCTCCTGGTGTGTACCAGAGCTTTTAAAACTAACTTCTTTGATTTCTTAGAAGAATCGATGTCGCTCGAAGGACTTAACGCGAACGGATTTGGTCTAACTAGAGTTTGTATTACCTTCTCCTTCGGTCCATTCAAGGATCAATGAACGAATTGCTTCGGTATTCACCAGAGGAGTTAGCATAAACTTCATCGATTCTTTCGAGGGACTTTACACAAATTTTACTGATGTACACTCACTATCATCGACGCACTTCACACCAACTCCTCCGACGTGTTTGGAGGATTTCGCACAATCTCATCCGGTATATACTAGAGCCTCGCGATGAACTTCTTTGGTGTGATCATAAAATTTCCCATGAACTCACCCAATGCACACCAGAGCCTTTTGTACCAACTTCTTCGGTCTTGAATTTTCAGGATAACTTCCAAGGTGACCTTAACCAAATTGTGTGGACCTTATTATTGATCTCTCATCAAGTCTCAAATCACCATGATGCATGCTATCATACTCTCATCTTCAAATGATGATCTTCCACCTGGCATTAGCTCAAGTGAATCCCTGGGTACTTCGCTATTGGTTACTTCAATAAGATTATTTTTATGCACATATATTTATTGCTTACTATTATATTTGGACTAATTTTGTATTTACTTGGCATATTCAAAAATGTCTCCAAAAAAGAAGGAAACTAGGAAAACGCTTGTTGCAGAGGCCTCCGGAAGTGGCCACCAACATGAGGATGAACCTGACATTGCAGGAGCAACGTATAACGGCACTAGAAGATTCCTTGAAAAATGGGAAGATTCACTCAAATGGGGCAACGTATACCAAATGTTCAAAAATAATAATTTTGTCGTAGATGTCAAGGACTAAGACAAACTCAGGATTTCCAAGAACATCAAGAAATCTAGCATACATATAGTAGCAGCCCACGCTTCTATATTCCCTTGCATTGATGCTATTGTATGGATCCTCAAACACGTGGACTTAGGAAACATGTACATTTGCAATGCTAGAGGGGATCTTGTAGCTTCATTCTAGCCTGAAGATATAGCAGAGTATTATCATTTGGAGAAGGGGACCCATAAACTAGACAACAAACTTCTTGGTGAAATAAAACATACAACAAAAGATCTATGTTGAATTTGGTACAAGCCATATAAATAGTTCAAGCTTACACCTATTGGAGGATACCCTACAACCATGCTAAGAAATTCATATCAATACATGGTGGACAAGCTCTACAAACTATACAAATAGGTCGATGCTTCCAAATTCTCTTTGTCATATATGTCGTTGATCTATCATTGCATGGAAAAAGGTGTATCATTTAACTAGGCTAGCATCCTATCAACAAACTTAGCAGAATCCATTCCAATAGTTGTGGAATCCCATCCTGAAACATTTCCGAACTTTCATATGTCCTCATACCTCATGGACATAATGTGCGTTACACACCAATACCCAAAGATGGGCTAGGTATGGTAACCATCAGACCCAACCATACACATATATTGCAAGGTATTGTGGGAGCACAAATACAAAACATAATACCATAATATATGTGAGAACTTCCTAGCCTTATTATATGAGATCATCTTCTGCTTTCCAACCCTGTGTATGAACGACAAAGTGTTGGCCGTAATTAGGAGGATAGGATATTGGTACCTGATAGTACATGGCACATACATCAAGATATACAGGGCCATGAAAGCACCACATATACTATCCCAATTTGTCTTGGATAAATTAGTGCTCCAGGAGGTATCCTATCAGACGGTAATCAATGGAGTCGGGGGAAATACTCTACAAGGATAAAAAGGCTATATAGCCTCCACTCCCATTATGGATTGGTGCTTATTCATTCAACAACACCAAACAAGCCCAACAAAAAGTGGACACACTACTCTCATACCACTTCATGGAGGAGAGGTTCAGGAGGCACGACCCAAAGAAAATAGTTAAGGAACACTTTAATAAGCTTGGAGTGCCTTGGGAATATATGTTAGAAGTTTGGGAGGAGGAAGAAGTCCATTGCGAAGCCAAGACCTACGACAAAATAATTACAAAAAGACAAGGCAAACCTATCGAAAGGATTGTCGATGAAGAGAAGACACGAGAATAAGCCAGGAAGAAAGTTGAAGAAGTGGAAACAAAAAATACATATATTGCAACTACATTGGGACAATCACGATCATCTGAAGAAGAAGATCCAATAGCAGATAAAAAGAGGAGAAATAAAGAAAAGAGTCGCAAGAAAAAGGAAGATGCAGTGGAAAAGAAAATAAAAAAATATGAAACTAAAGCTAAGGCTAAGGCCGATGCAACAATAGTCAAAGAAGAAACTGAATAGAAAGTAGCAATAGAAAAACCCATAGCAGAAGCAATAACATCAGAAGAAGCAACACAAAAGCCAGCAATGGAAGCCATAGAAAGGGAAGCTGAAGAACAATGGAAGAGAGACATTGAAGCAAGGAATGACAATGCTTCACCAATGGACATCGATATTCCATATATATTGACAGTAGGTATCAGTGGACATACACAATTCAAGGGAATAGGTTTGGGACTTTATACTCCATTCATACCAAGTGAAGGACCCAACTTAAAGAAGTTCACATATGATAAGACCTCAGGTAGGATCATGCATGGAAAGACCAGGAAAGTGCTAGTGACAGGGGGTAATCTTATATTAGTACTCACACAAAACCTAGTGACAAAAAATGTCAACAAAGATCCAATCACTATAGCATATGATGACACAACTTTCATGACAACAACAAAAGATAATGTCAGGAACCTACATTGCCAAAATCTAGACAAGGATGCCTGAATCAAGGATCTAGAGTAACAACTTAGATGGGTAAAGGTTGGTGAAGGTAGCCTGCAAAGTTTTAAGGCTAGTGTAGAGAAAGTCAGGGAAGAATTAGAAGAGACCATCATAGATATGTACGAAGACCAATTTCACATGTTCTAGGAGAAATAAGACACCATCATGGAATAGCATAGACAAGTTCAAGCCAAAAAAACCCATTTCAACAATGTTCAGGAAAGCATAGACGATCTTGACAGGTGGATCGCTGAAAACCCAGATGCACCAACCGAACTTCCACACCCCTTGAGCGCAGAAAGGAAAGTTGATCTCGATGTGCTAGATCACTGCCAACAAGCTGGGAAGAGAGAAGATAGAGAAAAAACTAGTTCGATGACTATTTATTCACAATGGCACAAAGTTGCACAAGATTTACTAAAACAATGTCGTCTCCCTCCCCTAGAAGAACTGAGGAAGACTCTTATAATGGAACAACTTATATAGAAAGTACAACATAGTACAAGCCATAGGAGAGAAGTAACCGAGTCGACCTCCAAAGTGACAACAGACTTGATCGAACAACATCTTATCCAACCCACCAAAGCCCACACTATGATACAGGCATTCATGGCTACTCTAGTGAAATATAAGAAGACTCTCAATGACAATACAACCATGCATAAGGCTTCCCTCGAGAAAATGGCATACTGCTGGATCATACCACTTTATGATCAACTAGAGAAGTGGACAACATACGTCAGAGATAAGAGTGCATAAGGGGAAAAAATAGAAAATCTGAATTTGATGTCAACTACGTCCTATTTTATCTCTTTCCCAACTATCTTCAATTTTGTCTTTATCTTCACACATGTGAATCAACTACTAAGGGAAGCTTAAAAGTGTTGTAATTGCTGCTTGAGGAATAGAAGAAGTCATATTAGGAGTTAGTAAATATTTGTACGAATAAAGGGAGAAGCCTACTTTGAAGGGGCTCTTCAAGCATTGTATAGACTTGAGAATTATTTCAAGGAAGTATATTGTGTTAATGAATATTAAGAAGCCATCAAGGCCAAATTTTAATAGAGAGAACAACTTCTATGTATTGTTGTTTGCTGTGAATTATTTCCATTGGAATGTATGCTACTCACATGGATTGTAAGGGCATTCTTTGGTTATAGACTTTTCTGGTGCAATCTATGTTATTCTTGTAGTTTTGTTATTCTTTCTCATTCTAAATGTCTGAAGTACATGAGTTGTGGATGTATACAAAAATATAATTTAAACTTTTCTGGTTATATACTTATATGCATGTGTTTCTAACTGTGCACCTTCATGACAACTAATTGATTGAGGTTTCTATAGAGTTTAGTTTCATTACAACTCTTTCAGTTACGATAGTTTGCCCCTAGCTAGGATATGATAAGTTAGAAGTAGATTATATGTATTTTCATACATAGTCTTCATCTACATCTTTTCATTGCATAACCATCCATTTTTCACCCTCATAACCAGTAATGGTAGCCGAGTCTAGATGGGTCTCCTAAACCAAACGGTGCATAGTCTAATTGGGGCTGTCTATCGGGGAGTACCCCTTACTGTTGTTGGGAAATTCAGCCCCTTGAACGAAGTCTTTGACTAAAATTTCCTAAATTATAGTGCAAAATTCTCATTCATGTTTAATAATATAACACAAAAATTGATAGTCATTATTTAATCAATAAGTGTAATTAGTTCACATGTACATTCCTATTTAGTTTAGAAAACAAGAGTCACAATTTATGTTTTTAAGAGAATCATGCTTACATTTAAAGGTAGGTCGTCATGATCTTTGGGGGCATAACACACAATTTTCCTTGAGAACTTTGTGGTTTCTCATTTTGACAATATATAGTCACTTTCATTGCATTTGTCAATTACATTCATTGCATTAATTGGATTGTAAAGTCCCTAGTAATGTTCCTTCAACTTATTTATTATAAATTGTGGTAACCCACTCTCGTTGGAGTACTTTGATTTTATTTAGGTTTAATTGAGAGAAGTTGGAATTAAGTCTATCGAGTCACTATTAATCCCACACAAACAATAACAATATTTAAAATATGTTTTAAATCAAGATCATTTTAATTAGTTGAGATCTTAAATCACTATGATCTTGAACTATGCATAATTTCGCAGATGTTATTTTTTTTAAACAAAGCTATGTAGTAGCATCTATACCCAAAATAGTCACAAATAGTTTGGAGATACTTTCAACCGTTGGAAAACTTGTGGAAGCATAAATTCAAATTCTATAACTAAACTATAAGACTACCACAGCCACAAATTCGTGGCTGTGAACGCCGAAAGGTTTCGGCTCGTTCAGAAAATAAAACACAGCGCTAAAATAAACGTAGTCATAAAATAAAATAAAAAAGCACAGAAAATAGATCAACGTAAATCTTGAAAATCTTGTATGTTGCCTCTTCGTGATGGTCATGGCGGTTGCAGCTGCAACAGCTTAGGAGTTGCAAGAACGTTTCCAGGTTATGAATGCAGGAACATTAGAACAGGTTATGAACGTTTCCAGGTATTAGAATGAGAATGTTTGTTACGGGAACATTAGAACGAGATTTCGGAGTTTGCCTGTTCATGATGATCATGGCGATTGCAGCTGCAGCAGCTTAAGAGTTGCAAATATGTCGCCAGGTTATGAATGCAGGAGGGATGATGAGCCTTATTCTCGAAGAACTCGGGATACAGCTTGTGATTCAGCGCTAGCTCATCGCCGACGTGATAGTAACTCCATGGATTAATTTTGTCCATCACGTTTTTTCAGCGACGAAACAGTTCAGATTTAGACGGAACGAGTTTGAAGGAGTTGGCTGGAAGGAAGCAGTGTGTCCAGAACGTGGCATACTATATTAATATTAGTGACTCCACTTATATTTATCCCAAACCTCTTTGTATTTAAAAAACAACACCGCCACAAAATTAAAAAATATAAATCTCATAAATGTGAAAATTTCATTAAACTGTATACTTAAACAAACAATAATAAACAAGTGAGCGAACCCAATGAGATATTACAAATGGCATAATCAGCTTCAAATGTTAATGGTATATTAATAATAATAATAATAATCTATTTTTAAGGTATATTTGTTTGTGGGACAAGAGACCCCTTTCGCCCAGCGATTTGATTGGTAAAGTCTAAGAAGGAATAGATACCCTACCCCCTTCTGAATTTGAATTTGTGACCTCTTAAGAGGAAACACATGTTTTTAACCATTAAACCCACTCAAACTGTATATTATTACATGATAAATTATTCCATACTTTGATTGCTTGGTTTCTGCAACTTATATCCCTCTCATATCCCTCTCGCCCATTTCTGCAACTTATATCCCTCTCGCCCATTTCTCCAAACCCGTTGACTCTATGCTAAGAATAATGTTTTGCAGGTCAGTGTAGATTCAGGCATATCAATGTATCATTAAAAAGGAAAATTTCACTAAATAACATCCGTGGGACATTAATGCACAGATCGATCAATAAAAAAATGGAAGCCGAATAATGGCTAGGGCATAGGAACACACCAGAGCAGACCGTAAGCAATTTTGAGTAGGAGAATCGTGAAATCACATTATTACAACAATATTACAATTCACTCTCATTTATTTTGAATGCAAACCCTAAACCTTGGATTTCACAATACCTGGGTCCTGTTGGTAGTGTCGTCCGATTCAACAACCCAGCTAGCCTCTTCCACCAAAGCTCGAAGAACCTCATTAATGTCTTCCTGAGGAGGGAGATTGTACCCTCCATGTTTTCTGAGACCATCATAGATTTTGGTCGTTATAGCCCGCCTTTTTCGCTCTCTCAACTTCGTCTTCTCCCTCTCGCTTGCGCTGAGACTACCCATTTTCTCTTTCAAAATCTATTTGTGGCTAAGTGGGTTTTAATGTATAGTATGTATTAGTGTCCCACACGCAAGTCTCGCAGCGGCCACAACAGTGATGGGAACGGTCTCATCAAATTGTATTATTGTGAGGTCGTCATGGCTAGGAGAGAATTTCACTCCTGCAGAATATAAATCCTCGACAAAAGGAATATCCAATTTGTCTGGAGAGGGCGGTGTGAAGGTGTGAGATTAATAGAGGACTCTTCCTCAATTTTCATGGCGTCTTTATTGAAAAGAAGAGCCAAGGGTCTCCTTAACGCACTCAGGACAGGTAGGTTCCAAAGAGTCGAAAGAAGAGGTAAGGGAAACTTCACCAAGCATGTGCCTGTTATTTTGTAATTCTTGTCAAACCATCTATTGTTCAACTTGCATTCCCATCTTTTGTTCCATGCATTATCACCCCTGTCATACTTTGCAATTTGGGAAATGCAAAATTTCCAGTCCTATGTCATAAACAACTTCGTTTCTTTATAGCGAATGTTTATGGTCAGAAAGGAAAACGAGTATCTGATCAGGGGTTTTATGCTCCCATGCTTGCTCGATCCATTCCACCATTTCAGGTGGAATGATATCAGGATTTTCTTCTTGAGTCGAAAAGTGCATCTTGAAATCGCTTGTTTCCTGGCCTTCTCTACAGAAGGTAACAAATGCATCTGTCACTGTTATCCTCCGAACTCTTGCAATCAACGACCGCCACGCTTCCGAACCAACAGTTGTCGGGGATATGGAGGCTGGTGGGGAGACGTTGGCCACAATTGATGCACTACTGCAACAACAGACGGACACGAAAAAACGCTAATAGCACTCATTTTCCAGATCTGCCAAATGAACAATAATGAAGGCGTATATTTGATCGCATGGTGGTGTGGAGGCGGTGAAGTGGAGAAAGATGGGCTGAGGGTGGGAGAGGAGTATTAATAGAGAAAATGTTTCAATCTCAATTTTTTTCATATGAGAGTGGGGTGGGAAAGAGGCATTAATAGAGAAAATGTATTTTCGCATTAATAAAGAAAATGTATTTTCTCTATTAATGATCATTAACTATGAGTCATTAACTACAATGAAAAGAGCCATTGGTTATCTGCAATGAAGAGAGTCATTGGTTATAGTAACAATGCAATGACACCAAGATACTGACAATTATAGGATTCTGATATGCATTGCATCGATTGCAGTAACCTGACGAGCCCGAAAATTGATGTAGGGTTACTTCCAAGTAATGATAGAATACAATATTAGGTTTGCATTTAGGAGACTCTATGTTTGCATTTATGAACAGCCGCCCTGTAGTAATAAAAGTTTCATTTCAATAGCCAATGGGATCTTTAAGAAAAACTTTTAAATAATTAAAAAAAATCCACTTGTAAAGTGTGATATTAGAAATATACCAGCCTCCATATGTATAAAAATTATTTTTATTGTTAAAGTAAAAATCTTTTATTAGTCTTTAAGGTTTAGAGGGACTATATAGTTTGTTGACTTTATATTAGTTTGTAGTTTGATTACAAATTTTTGCATAATTTCTATTGTTTGAACTATAGAATTAAAAACATTTTTTTTTATATAATAAAAAAAACCCTATTATGTCATGATCTCATTGGATAATAGATTTGAGGTCTTATTGCCAGCTTCACTATTCTCAATGATTTATATGTTGACATATCCAAAGTTACCGTCTCTTTGAATTTGTACTATTCATATTGAAATGTTTAAATATCCAAAGTTTATAGTGATCGATAATTCGTTGACTTTATATTAGTTTGTAGTTTGACTACAAATTTTTGCATAATCTCTATTGCTCGAACTACATAACTAAAAACATTATTTTTTATATAATAAAAAAACCCTTGTATGTCGTGATCTCATTGGATAATAGATTTGAGGTCTTATTGCCACCTTTGCTATTCCCAATGATTTATATGTTGGCATATCCAATTTTTTTATCATCTATGGTCTTTTTGAATTTGTACTATTCATACTAAAATGTTTAGATATCCAAAGTTTATAGCGATCGATAATTCGTTGAGTTTATATTAATTTATCGTTTGACTACAAATTTTTGCATAATCTCTATTGCTCGAACTACATAACTAAAAACATTATTTTTTATATAATAAAAAAACTCTTATATGCCATGATCTCATTGGATAATAGATTTGAGGTCTTATTGCCAGCTTCGTTATTCCCAATGTTTTGTATGTTGGCATATCCAAAGTTTTTATCATCTACAGTCTTTTTGAATTTGTACTATTCATATTGAAATGTTTAGATATCCAAAGTTTTGAGTATGGATAGTCAGCATTGTATTAGTTGAGTTCATATTACTTTGTCCTCTGAGTAAATTTTTTTTGCATAGTCTTCATTGTTCGAACTATTGTTATTGTTAGTATTGTTGTTGTTGATTTTTCTTTATTGTTGCGTACTTAGAGAGGCATTTTCATTATTGCGTACATAAATAGGTCTGCCACACTGCATTCTTTCTTAAATGTTTTCACAGCGCGACGCCCTTCGACGGTTCTGACAGCCTTAAGTGTTTACCTAACAGGCATCACAGCCTTAAATGCTTATTCAACAAGTGTGTTACAATACAGTTTCCTCCAATTTTTGGATAGAGTGTTGTCTGTAGTGAATTTGGGCAATATTGTTCTTCACTGACATTACTGGTTCACTGGTTGATGCTTGTTCGTTGGTTCGTTTGATGCTGCTTGTTGTTGTTTGATTCAACTTTGCAAAGTTGAGGTCCTGTAGCTGCAGTTGGACTTTTTGGTGCTTGTTCACTGATTTGTTGTTTGCTGATTGCTCTTGTTTGCTTTAACTTTGCAAGGTTGGGGTCCTGCATTCACAGTTGGGTCTGTTGTTGCAGTTTGCATGGTTTGGAGTTGTGCTTCTGTCGTTCCTCGTTCATGGGTAAGTTTCGGTGCCATGGTTTTGTTTATATTCCTTGTTTGTTGTTTGTTATTTGCAGCTTGCAAGAAAGAATTTTCAATACTAGGAATCTCTAGCTCAAAATCCTCTTGCAGAACATCTTTTTGTGTGACTGTTATGACCAGAATCGTGTCCTTGTTCTTGAACGTCAATTTTCTATACATAGCCCACCTTTGTCGCAGCCATAGTAACACATAAAAAAGAAAACTCCTCATTTTTCCTGGTCCTTAAAACCACATGTTTGGTGCATTTTCCCAATGTTCTCCTCATATTTTTTGTTCCTGGAAACGAAAACTCCTCATTTTTCCTGGTCCTGAAAAACCATACATTTGGTGCATTTTTCCCAGTCTGTTCCCTTCCAAAAGGTCTTCTTCCCATTTGAATGTCGATGCTGGACATAGAACCCACATCTGTTGCAGCCACAGTGAAATATAAAAAATAAAATCAAATGTTCTCCTCATATTTTTTGTTCTTGAAAACCATGCGTTTGGTGCATTTTTTCCAGGTTGTTCCCTTCCAATCACATATGCCAACTTCCATGTCCTGAGTATCGTGCCATAGCTCTTTTGAAAATAGCAATGCAAAGGGTTTTAGAAAACGAATTTAGAGTTGTCACAGGGGGCAAGCATCTACCAGGGCCTTGTGACAGGGCATGCTTTTATTCTTTGAATCAAAAAATCCATCCACCTATTGGTTTTATGTTGTCCTTTATGTCTTGCAAAGCATCTTCTTCCATTGAAACACTTATAGGATGCATGTGTGGAATAGGTTAAAAAATGATATGACTTGAATACTCGGTCTTTGTGCTGAGAAAATTTATAGTGTTATTTCATTTGTGTTGTCTCTTCTATTTGGTTCACTGTTCACTGTGCATTTTTTTGCTTGTCATATGCTGTAGTGACTAGGGGGATTGAATTTGACAGGAAGAAGGTTGAAGGATACATAGCAGAATTGGTATGCAGCTCCACACTTATGGTTTTTTTTTTTCTTTGTTTGCATATTAACTGAATATAACTAAGAAACATCTTGAAAATCACAGCTTAAGAGAAGAAGCAAGTAATAGATGTTGAGTCCTATGAAATAGATACAGACTCCATTGTACATGACAACATTGACCAGGTATTGCATCGCAATGGGATTTTTAGATCGGATGCATTCTCGTATACTGTAGAAGATTGCCTCTTTGATGCATTTTAAGTTCTATTGCATTTTTGTTATTCCTCGATCGACCTGTGCAATGGATTGATAGATTATTTCTTGGGTTGTTTAAAAAATGGCGACGTTGAGGCATTGGAGTCGTATCAATACGAATTGACATCTGATTTTATTTTACAGTTGCATGGAATACATGATGTCACTACGTATTTTTCAAAGATGTGGTTGTCTACATCTGCAATTATGCCTGCACGTGAAAGGGGACTTTGGGGAGATACATTTTGTATACGGTGGCTATCCAAGTGGTTGAATATATCAATTGGAATATGGTCATTGACAAGAAAAAAAAGATATCTACTATTCAACAAAACTGCATCTAGCGATCCATATTGGATCTTGTTCCATGATGCCAATCCTGTCAGTTGTCATTATGAACCACTACTCTATAGAAAATTATCCATATGCAATCTTGGAGGACCTCATATTTACTTTTCCCTCATTTGCAAAGACCTTGAATCACATTAGAAATGAATTATGCATCGTATACACTCCCATGGCTTGCAAATAGCGACAGCTGTTGCATCTAGTTGTGAAGATAGTTTGTTCAATGCAATTTGTTGTTTGGTAGAAACATAGTTCGATATCCAATCGTTATGGATTTACACTGTACAATCCTTTTGCAATGCAATTATAGGCGGAAACCAACAGGCTTTTAGCTTCTTGCATCAACACCTTTCACCATATCTCCTAGAAAATATGCTGACAATTGGAAGTTGGCAACAATACCTTGTAAACACGGCATTGTCATATGAGAAAGAAAATTTAGAGGGTGGCATATTCTGTTTGCAATGGCTATCTATCATATTCAGAATAAATATCTAGGTATGGTCGGCCCTGTCGGATGGTACTGTCCATTCCTGTTCTATTGATTCAAACTATGATCGAACAATTGACATCATCTTGTTGAAAACATATACGCCAAATATCCATTATCAACCTTTGATGAGAAATACTACTAGTTCAGGGTCCACTGTCCATGCCACCCAAATGACATCGAATTTGCATATGTGTCGCATGATATTTAATGAGAAGGAAACTCGTCCCAGTTGTGATGAGGCCATACAAAGCTTAAACAAAAAACATAGAATAACTTATCACAACTTGAAAAAGGTCATACGTGAGAGAAAAAAATACATTGGTAGTAAAATAAATACTACCAGTTCAGGGTCCAGTGTCAATGCCACCCAAACCGCATTGAATCTGCATAAGCGTCACATTCTATTTAATCAGAATGAAACTCATCCAAGTTTCCATGAGGTCATCCAGACCTTGAAAAAAAAATGTAGAATAACTTATCACAACTTGAAAAAGGTCATACATGAGAGAAAAAAATATATTGGTAGTATAAGAAATACTACCAGTTCAGGATCCAGTCTTAATGCCACCCAAACCGCATCAAATCTGCATAAGTTTTGCATGCTATTTAATCAGAATGAAACTCATCCTAGTTGTCATCAGGTCATCTAGACCTTGAAAAAAAAACATATACTAACTTATCAAAACTTGAAAAAGGTCATACGTGAGAGAAAAAAGTACATTGCTACGCTTCCTTCTAGACAGAAATTGACATATCACAACCTAAAAAAATTTGTTTGTGCACAACATAATCGCATTTTCTCATTTTCTATTGAGCACAAACATCACATGTCGAATGACAAAGAACATAACAATTTGCATTATCGAGACGGTGAGGATGCAATGCTCATAAGAAATGTCGATTCCACCTCCAACATGGCTTGTCAACAAGTGAAACTAGTTTCTAGTGGCAAGCATAAGTTAACCTACCATATCTTGAAAAAAAAAGATACGTGAGAGAAACATGTACGGCCACATATCCCACATTGGTCATGGTACTGAACGAGAGGAAAAAATCACATTTCATGGGCTAGATCCAACACCATGCATTACTACCAATGAAAACCAACAAACATTTTCTACTCATACTTCCCTGTGGAAGAAAGATGCAAAAAAAATCTATATGAAACAAATTAAAAACACTCCTTCCATTGCATGTGAAATTTGTGATCAATTGAATTTCACAAAAAACACCAAGTCTTTCACGCCTGATTTGGAAGCAGAATACCTCATCTTGACAGTAAATGATAAAACATTTTCCAGTGGCAATATTTGTCTTCCATGCAAACGATCACTTGAAAATGGAAAACTGCCACACTTTGCAACGCCTGACCAAATAATATGTAATACACCACTACTAGATGTAAGTGCACTTACAGAAATTGAAGAGAGACTTGTGTCTCTGCGAATTGCATTTGCACAAATCATACCCTGGGGCTATAAATGACCCCAAATGGGCTTAACAGGATCAATTATTAATGTGTCTATCCAACTAGATGTTGTGCAAAAAGCCTTGACACAATTCATTAGTGATACAATGCCAATTGTATTAGCTCTCAAAAGATGTTTGAAATACAAGAATTCATACCAAATAGGTAAAGTGCGTGTGCATGTTGTCATGAAAGCATTAAAAGAATTGTGTTCCAGGACCCTGTACAAAGCACATGACATTTGTATAAATGAGAATTGGAACAACGTTCATGGAGAAGGGGATAAAAGCTATGCACAGACTCTCGAGACTGCTATTGAATTTGATACAAGCGATGAATCAGAGAATGAAAGACCTGTTGAAACATTGATACATGGATTCACTGACTCACAACACATTTGTGACTTGCAAGACAAGATTGTCGAAATTCCACCTGTTGAAGGGCAACGTCCACTTGGAATATTCAAGGAAAAATTTTATGAGGAAATGAACTTCCCAACACTTTTCTATAGAGATCTACGTCCCAGTGACATTGTGGAACGATTCAACTACCATAAAATAGTTCGATGGGAGCTGCTACATTCAAGCGGTGACTTCTCTTGTCACATAACAAATTTGTTTTTCAAAACAATGAGCATAATAATTGAGCAAGTGTTGTCTTGCATGTGGGTGCGAATAAGAAAAGGCCAGCTACAAGGAAGAAATTTATTGGCCAAAGATGTCAAGTACAATGCAAACCTAGAAAAAATCCTGAAATATGATATTGGATACATAGATTTAAAAAACATTTGCATCTCTCCTGACTATTTGCAACAAAACAAGAAAACTATTTTTGCAATGATCCGAAAATTGGGACCACCAACATTTTTCATCACATTTACAAGTGCAGAGCATCGCTAGGATCCGTTGGTGGCTACGATGTCTACAATGTATAGGAACAGGAAAAGGAAAAAACAAACTGATACACTGGAAAATGATGACATTGACTACCTCATAAGAAAAGACCCGATGACATGTACTCGCTACTATAGACATAGAATAAATTCTTTGAGACAATTGATATGCCATGATGAAACGTTTTTCGAAAAAATATCGGACTATTTTTTTGTGACTGAGTTCTAGAATAGGGGGAGTGATCATGACCACGCACTGTTGTGGATAGAGGGTGCACTAGTCTATGGAAATGAAAAAAAATCTCAGATCGAAGAGTTTGTGGACAAATACATAACATGCAATACAAATTATTTGGATCTAGAACTTTCCAAAGTTCATAGACATTATCATACAAAAAGCAGTAAAAAACGAAAAAATTCACATTGCAGATACAACTTCCATGTGCTGCCAATGAGAAAAAAAAGAATCATAGAGCCACTTAGTTTATAGGACAATGTTTTCATTGATAAATCTAAATCCTTGTTCGCATTTCTATAAAAAAGAGACTTTGATGAGTTAATGAGATTCAACAACTTCTTGACAGAGCTAAATCTAACAGAAGATGAGTACATCCAAGCCATGCAATGTGCACTCAAACAACAAACATTTTTCCTTAAACGAAAACTTTCCCATATTTGGAACAACAGTTTCTCTAAGGACATGCCAATTATGTGGAATGCAAATACAAATGCACAGTATGTCCTCAATGCATATGCTGCAACGTCATACTGTACCTCGTATATGACAAAGGTTGATAAATCTATGACAAGTGCATTCAGAAGAATACACAAAGAACATGAAAGAAGTCATATTGATGCTATGAAGATGATATGTATGCTTGGAAATACGTTGCTTAATCTTCAACAAATGTCTTCTCAACAAGCAGTCCACATAACACTTTCCCTCCCCTCAATCGTAGTTCAAGGAAATGTGTCTTCATAAACACATCTCCACTTGAGAAACACACATTTGTGCTTAAACCATCGTCTTTGCTAGAACAAGAGTCTAACAATTTAGAGGACGTGCTATGTCATTCTTGTTACACATCCAAATCACTCAACTGGATAAGTGTCGCACATACCTCTCACCTGTCGCAAGTGTCGCAACTTCTATACAACTTGTCGCAAAGGTCACAAGTTGGTGATAAGAGTGTCGTAAATACTGTTGAATCATGTCACC
>ML778189.1:433660-447225 GCA_009831015.1 Picea engelmannii
TGTTATTCTTCCTTCTCATGCATTAGGCTTAGATAGATTCGAAAGAAATTCAGTGTCCATGATAAGCACTTTTCTGTCTAGGGTTAAGGTCAAGCCTTAGAGGTCGATCTACTTGTCCGCAGGCAGATTTTCCTACAACAATTCTATTATTGATTATTACCTCTAGCGTCCATCTCCTATTAAGCATATCTTCTTAGCAGAGTTCGTATCGCAATACAAAAAAAATGGTACCCCCATATGGAAACGAAAAAATCCTTCTGTAATACGCTTTGTCAAATACAACAAACATACTGACTATGAAAACTATTGTAGAGAAAAAATACTATTATATGTTCCGTTTGATCAAAATGAAAACACATTAAAACATAACTTCCCTACATGGGAAGCTACATATATTGCCTCTGAGACTGTAGTACAAACCAATGAATCTAGATTTACATACAATGTTAATCCAACATGGGGTGATCTAGAAAGTGAAGTTAATGAACTAGAAAACCTTGACAATCTTGATGAGACATTCACAAACCGTAAAACAACTAGAACTCTCTGCGAGTCCTATGAATTGCAAGCAGATTTTCCTCGTCCTAGAGCAGGCGACATTGAAAAACGTATCAATCTTAGTTTTCAAGTCACAAAACATCATATCCTTATTGAAAATAATGAATACCACAGAGTCAGACGTCTGTCGAATCGAGAACAACAAACAATTCTAAAGGACATTGCAATTAAAAAACGCTTGAACATGCACACTCCTGTGCACTTGTTCCTTACAGGCGGGGTGGGAACAGGAAAGACATTCATAGCGAAATCACTATTCCAAATGCTTATATGATTCTATGATTCAAACAATTCCTCTGATCCTATGAAACCAAAGGGGATAAGAGTTGCATACACAGGAAAAGCTGCATATAATGCAGGTGGAACAACAGTCCACTCTACATTTTTTATGCCTTTTAACAAGTCACAGTTTCTTCCACTTAGCAAGGAAATGTTAGATACCTTGTCTAAGCTTTATGACAAGCTACAACTTGTCTTCATAGGTGATGCATCGTTGATTGGAAGAAACATAAAACATGTTCACACCAAATACTTTGGACACATTGACATCATATTATGTGGGGATTTTTACTAGGCGCAACCCATTCGAGATTCTTTGATATTTGAACAACCCACGGTCAATATGAAAATAATGATGCATGAATTTTGGAAAGACAATATAAAATTCTTTGAATTACATACTACAATGCGCTAGACAAATGAAACGTTTATTGCAATTCTGAATAGAATGCGGACAACAAGCTAAACATATGGTGACTTAACATATATCAATTCAAGGTGCATGCGACCTACACCAACAGAACCAACTTTCCCTTACCTGTCCTACACAAATAGGGATGTTGCAATGCATAACAGATACATGCTATCGCTCATGCTTGGCGATGATATCATCATCAATTCAATTAACCTCGAATAATACAACCATGGAAATGTGCCACGTCATGAACATACAACCACTCTGCCTTTGCAACTTGTCCTAAAATTAGACATGCTGCTTGAAATATATGCCTACAACTATGATTTACAAGATGTCTTGGTGAATGGTGTAGATGGAATACTCAAAGGCTATACCAAAACAGAAAAACTTGATGTCCTCTGGATTAAGTTCCATGAGCCGTATATAGGCCACTGACAAGAAAACAAGTTAGATTATCTATATAATTCAAACATTGCATGAGATTGGAAACCTATTTTATGAATATCAAAACCAATATTGACATCGGCAAAGAGTACAGGTTGACTGAAGATTCGAAAACAGTTTCCAATTAAACTTGCATGTGCACGTACAATCTACAGATCGCAAGGACTAACACTTGATAGTTTTGCATTTGACCCTGTTGGAATTCGAATACATGGAATTGTATACACAGCATTGTCCTGTGTCAGAAGTATAGACTCCTTGTATTTACTAAGTCCTCTTACAAAAGATAACTTCAAATTCAAACACAAAGTTGATATTGAGATGCAACGCCTTAGGACTACTGCAAAGTGGCATCTACAGTATGATTACCAATCCATACAAACAAGCTCATCTGTATCAATTCTCTCACTTAACACGCACAACCTACATGCGCACATGGATGATATACTCAATGAATATGACACAATGCAATCCAATATTCTGTGCTTGCAAGAAACATACATGACATTATGCATGCAAAACAAACAATTTCCAAATCACAATTGCATATCGAGTTACATTACACATGGGGTGATGATATTAATGAAAAAACATGTAACAATTTTGGAGCATATGCATTTCGAAGAAAAATATTGATATGGTGCTCGCAAAAGTATTTCTCCATGCATCAGAAATTGCAATACTGAATATCTATGCTTCTCTGAATGCAACATTCTCCAACATACTAAATGTTCTTTCCAATGCATTAGAACATTTGCATCTGAACGAAACCATTGTCATTGTAGGAGACTTCAATATTGACATGCTACAAAATAATGTCAGAAAAAAATAATTGGAAAACTACATGTGCAAATACAGTCTTCGCTTTCTTTTGGACAAGATAAACCATATACAAAACACACTTATTGACCATGTATGGTCGAATATGCCCATTTCTCAATACGACGTCTTTATCTTAGACACATACTGGTGTGATCACGATACAATTGGTATTTCACTTGAATTATGAAATATACATCAAACATATTGCAAAATCATATTTCTATGTTTCAAAGCATATCTGTCTAGCTTGTTGCAAAAAACCATGTTATCCAACTTCTTAGTTTTCCCTGGTTTGTAATTGATTTTGGACACAAAAAAAATTTATACGATTTTTTATATATACACATACATGGATGAACAAAAAAAAAACCAGTACATTCTTCTAACACTATATGTTACTCTATTCCTTTTATTCTATTTTATTTACTGTATGTACATATTCCTTGTTTTTTCTTTACATGTCAACTTACGTTCATGTTCATTTTGTTTTATACTTTCTTTGATTGGAACAAACAGGAAAACTGGACAAGGAAAATAACTCTTAACCAGAAATGTAGAAGAATACATGTAGAGGTGCATAGTTATACCCGTATTCCATCTCCATTTTTTTTTTCATTTACTCTGTCTATACTTGTTCCACTGGTTTGAAACTCTTCTGTTTTTTTTTCCTTGGATACTACATATCTTCCTCTATATTAACTTATCTTCATGTCAATTTTATTTTCTATGCTGCTATCTTGAAAAAAATAAATTTGTACTCCATCTTTTTTTCATGTGTTCATACGTAGCAGCTTGCCTTCATGTCCATTGTATTCTCTATATTGCTACATTAAAAAAAGAACAGACTAATTGAACACGAGGATGGAGCCTTATGTGCCACAAATGAGAAAGCTAGAGTACAATCTTCCAAAAGGTATGGCTACAGTTGTGCCACAGAAAATACAATGCATATGCCTAATGCACATCCATATCGAGTATGAACAATATACACATGTTCATAGCCACTGTTTCAGAAGTGACATGGACATGGGTAGAAAACCGTCGCAAAGATCAACACAACGACAATGTCAAAGGTAAGGATTCATAGATTACGCTCTTTCTATGTTTACAAAACAAATATCCGCAGTTATTTATTCTTCTACGCCATGGTAAAAATGTTTATGTCGTTTACACCACATGTTTTTTAGTTCACAAGAACTATCGACAAGTAGAAGTGAAACCTCCATCATAGGACAAGGTCTAGAGACTAAGAGGTATGGTTACAAAAACTCTGATCTACATACGTTGTCCAATTTGTGCATATATTGGAGCTTGTCATATTTTAGAATATGCTTGCATGTAAGAATGCCAAGTCATATATTTTGTCTATTGCTTGTTGAAATATATATAAACAACATCTCTTTTAACTTGAACTAGGGTTTGTTGAGCTCCAGCTATATTCCATGGCTGAGAATGTTTTTCCCATAGTTCATGTGTTTTTATCGCTTGATAATTATCATACTAACTATTGTTGTGTCGGGCATACAGTTTTTTGCTCCCTTTCTTTTTCCTCTTCTATACTTACCCATTTTCCCTTTTCTTCTTCCCCTCTATTATCCCTTTTTGGTTCTATACTTAGTCGCATATCTATGCTCGTGAGTTCCCGGGGTGGCGGAGTGAGAAATTCTATGTCCATCTATATCTTCACATCACGAGTCTGACTGACCACCATTTGTTTTCATACTTATCCAATTTTATGGCCGTGGGTTCTTGTGTAGGCGTCATCGAACTCTCATGCCCCATGTTTGGGGTATACATCTTACACCCAAAACTTCAGTGATCTACAATTCGACCCCAGACTCCTCGAACTCTCAAGCCTCACTCTACCTACGATGAATCCATCTAAATGCTTGCATATAAGTGTGCCAAGTCATATATTTTGTCTATTTCTTATTAAGATAGATATAAACAACATCTCTTTTATCTTGAACCAGGGTCTGTTGAGCTCCAGCTATATTCCATGACTGAAAAATGTGTTTCCCATAGTTGATGTGTTTTTATTGCTTGATAATCATCAGACTAAGTGTTTTTGTGTGAGGCATAGAGTTCTTTGCTCACTTTATTTTTTCTCTTCTATACATACCCGTTCTTCCCTTTTCTTCTTTCCCTCTATTATTTGTTTCTAGTTCTATACTTAGTCGCATATTTATGCTCGTGGGTTCCCAGGGTGCCGGAGTGAGGAATTATATATCCATCTATATCTTCACATCATGCGTTCAACCGAATGTCGTTCGTTTCCATACTTAGCCAATTTTATGGCCGCGGGTTCCCACGTAGGCGCTATCGAACTCTCATGCCCCATGTTTGGGTATACATCTTGCACCCAAAACTTCAGTGATCTATAATTCGACCCTGGACTCCTCGAACTTGCAATCCTCACTCTGCCTACAACAAATTTGTTTGATGGCCCCACCTTTCCATACTTAAGACCAAGTGTTGTTGTGTGACACATAAATTTCTTTTCTCCATTTCTTTTTCCTCTTCTATACTTGCCCGTTTTTCCCTTTTATTCTTCCCCTCTATTATCTGTTTATGCTTCTATACCTAGTCGCATGTCTATGCTCGCAGGTTCTTGGGGTTGCGGACTCAGAAATTATATATCCATCTATATATTCACATCATGAGTTCGACTGAAACCTATTCATTTCCATACTTATCCAATATTATGCTCACGGGTTCCCAACTAGGCCCTATCAAATTCTCATGCCCCATGTTTGGACTATACATCTTGCAGCCAAAACTTTGGTGATCTACAATTCAATCCCAGGCTCCTCGACTTCGTAAGCCTCAGTCTACCTACGATCTTGTTGAAATAGATATAAACAACATATCTTGGGACTTCAACCAAGGTCTGTTGAGCTCTAGCTATATTTCATGGATGAGAATGTTTTTCCCATAGTTGATGTGTTTCTATCACTTGATAATTTCTAGATAAAGTGTTCTTGTGTGAGGCATAAAGTTATTTTCTCCCTTTCTTTTTCCTCTTCTATACTTAGTTGCATTTCTATGCTCGTGGGTTCCTGGGTGGCGTACTGAAAAATTATATATCCATCTATATCTTGACATTGCGAGTCCAATCGACTACTGTTTGTTTCCTTAGTTAGCCAATTTTATGGCCATGGGTTCCCGGGTAGGCGTTATCGACCTCTCATGCCATGTGTTCGGAGTATACATCTTGCACCCAAATCTTGGGTGATCTACAATTCGACCACAGACTAATCGAATTCGCAAGACTCACTCTACCTACGATGACTCCATTTGACTACCTCGTCTTTCCATACTTAGCCATTTATTCAAACTTTTGTGGGTTCACAGACTCCCAGGTTCACAAAGGTATAAAAGCATTTCTCGCTCCCCTCCATCCCCGCCACCTTCGCCCCTTCCCAATGCACATTAATTATGATTTTACTATTGACAACTCACCACATATGTTTGAAAAGATTGGCATTAATAAGCAGAAATATCGAGGACATATCCCATTAAAATGCATTAATGGGAGAATATTATGGAATCTGATTAATTTCTTTATGTCAATCTTGAATTGGCAAAAAAATGTTGGTTATTTTAGTTTTTTTAAGGCATCATCATAGAAATCATGCAATATTGTGCTAGCCCACTATCATCTATAAAGGTGTTGACATGATGCCCCTCTTTAGTATTGTGCATATATTACAACTTTGCATATTTGAGAGTATGCTTGCATATGAAAATGTTAATCCAGCCTTCAAATTTGAACATGGTTTGCATTTGGGCCACAAAAAATACTAATAAAATAAAATAATATGAACAATGTTTAAGTAAATATAAACAAATTATCTTCTAACTTGAACCTGACTTTGTCAAGGTCAACTAAGCCTCTTTATTATCGAATTGGCAGAGGTCAATATTATGGCATCTGGTTTTTTTTTGTGTGTGTGGATCTTGAGCTTGAAAAAATTGTTATTTACTTTATCTTTTTGAAGGCATTGTACCCTTCCTTTCCATACTTAGTCGATTCTTCACCTCCTGTTGTCACAAAATCGCACATTCCCGGGCTCCCAGGTTCACAAAAGTTTTGAAGTAGTTTTCGCTCTTGTCCATCCCTGCCACCTTTCCACGCTTCCCAATGCACATTAATAATGCATTTATTAGTGAAAACTCACCAGACACATCAAAAAGATTGGCATTAAGAGGAAAAAAGGTCGAGGACATCTCCCATTAAAAGGCATTGAACCAATATTTACGGGATATTATATTATGATGCTCCAACGTTCATTTTAAATACTATCGGGAGAAAAGTAACGTTCTCATCAACTTATGGCCGCAACTTGACAACATTTTTGTGGAGATACCCTGAATATTTTTGGGCACGAGGACCAGAGTTTTAAGTGGTCTAGAGCTTATGACTACTGTTATCATCAATTCTTGTACAAGGGGGTGTTTTCCTAAGAGATAGGCCCCTTTGGGTGGCAAAATGCAAGGAAGTGGGGTAAGAACCCACTTACCCTAAGTTGGGTCGCAAAATGCGCATTTCGTTAAGTGGCGGGAAAATCTAGGTGGCTAGAATCTGCGCACCCAGATCTATGGCCAGGGTTCCATTCCGGACCCCCTTCGTCGTTCTACCTTTAACAAGGGGGGGGTGTCCAGAATTGAGCGCGCATGTTTCGACGACTTATATTGGGGCGCTCGATTCTACAGACAAGATTGGATTTAAGACCCCCTTCGTCATTCTACCTTTAACAGGGGGGGGGTCCAGAATTGAGTGCATAGGTTTCAACGGCTTATATTGGGGCGCTCGATTCTATGGACAAGATTGGATTCCAGACCCTTTTTGCCTTTCTACCTTTAATAGGAGGGGGGCGTCCGGAATGGGTGACTTTGTGTGGGTCCCCCTATCATCTCTTCACGATTGCCTCCACCTTTCACCTTCTGTCATCTGTCTTCCACTCTATATCTCACCTCCACTCAGCACCATCCTAGCCCACCTTATTCCTGTTTCGACCTCTTACCTTTCAACACCTGTCCCTCTCCTTTCCACGTCGCTCCATTATAAGCAACGTTTCCTCCCTCAACCAATCATGTCCCATCACCACTCATCCGCCACTTCCAATCATGTGCCCCAGTCGCCGCACCTGCCTCCATGCCTTATCATTAATTCGTTCAGCCGATCCAGGTGGTAGCGCGAGAGGGCCTCCATGTCCCAAGAGTGCAGAGTTGACCGGGGTTGTTCCCAATCCCAAGGAAGTAGTTATTGAGGTGGTTTGTGGTGGTTAGACATTGTCCCCACCATAAATGGAAAGTCCAGAAAGGGACCTGAGACAAGTCAATTCTTCTGTAGGGTTGCCAGGAGCCTGATTGCATCTAACATAAGAGCACGACTATCCAAAGACTGCAGGTGAGACTGCAGGTGCAGTCTGTTAGTAGACATGCAGACAAAATGTTTTTAATGATGTGTCTCATTTTTGCTGTTGTTTTTGCTTTGGGTATATGTAGGCAATTTTGTCATTTTTGTACGCCATCGATGGTAGAGTGAAGCTCCCGATTGTAAAGTTTTAATGGATGTTTTGGTTCCCTGGTTATGTATCTGTATGTGAAATTTCTTGTTTAATGACAAAAACTTTCCCATTCCATCTGGTCTTCATCTCATACTGAGGGATTTCATGATTGACTGATTCACATGAATCATTGTGACTATGTTATGATAAAGGATTTATTGTAGCACTGTTATATTCTCCAGTGTTTCTGTAAGTTGAATGTAAGAAGTTCTTGTGTTTAGGTTTTCCTTCTATAGGATGTTAGAAGCTTGATGTTTATAACAGACCTTTGCATTTCCTCATAGAAGTCTTCCTCCTTCTCACCCTTACTACAACCTATTGTCTGAAGTTAAATCAAGACCTCACCTGCTTGTGCATGTCCGACCCAGTTTCGGAGTTAGAACGATATGGTTCTGAGTTTTCTTCCATTTGATCACCCTTTATAAACAAATAGTGACATAAACTGATGGGCTTTAGGCTTACTCATGCTGCAATCTAGGAGTGACTTCTGACGCCAACATTTCTGGCGTTGTTGCCGGGGATGAAGTTGAAAATTTTCCCTGGGATAGAACGACATCGAGCCTTTGATTCTGAAGGTGCATCAGGCGTTAGAGCCCTACGATATTTCTACTGTGCACTTGGTGACTCCATTGTGACGACTCCACTGTGGCGAACCTGATGTTTTAGTTGTGTCTTCCAGAGGTAGACACACGTGGTCCCATCCATAGCTGCCTATAGCTATGCCTCAAGATGATTCGAAGGTGATTACCAGAAAAGGAAAAGCCTCTCAAGGAGAAACTTCCACCGCTGAACCAGGTAATTTGCCATCTCCTTCTGTAGAAACTTTGTTTTCTTCTTCTCGGCTTCCTAGCATACCTTTTTCTAAAGTTTTTCGTTTCCTGAATTTCGGAAGTGTTCCTACTGAGTTTTCCCCTCCTGGTCTGGGATTGGAGGGAGAAATCCTTGTCACTCCCCTCTCCCCTGAAGCTGTACCTTGGCGTAGACCCAGGACCACAGAATATTTTACCACCCCTCCTCTTATTATTGTTGCTGCTACTGTACAAAGAGGAAAAGATATTGAATCAAGCCCCATAGCCTTCTCTCTAAATCCCCCATTGTTTCCCCTTCCACCTGAAGGATCATTTCCAGTATCCCCTGTTCAATCTCCTTATCCTCCGAGTTCTCCTCCACCTAATATTCCTATGGCAGGAGCAAATCCCCCCATGACCAGAATGGAGGCTATAATAGCTGCTAGGTATGCTCCCCTTTTGTTACCTCAGCCTCTCAATGCCCTTCCAGCAGATGGCTACCTTAAGCAGCTACCCAAGTTTACAGGCGAAGGGGACATAGCTGTAGAAGAACACCTTGAAGTCTTTTTACATTTTTACAAATGATCATGTTATCATGCATGCAGACGTATGGATGAGGATTTTCGTCCATAGCCTTGAAGGCGAGGCTAGAAAGTGGTTTAGGGCCCTGCCTCTTGGATCTATCGATGGGATTAAGGATTTGGATAATGCCTTTTTGAGACAGTGGGGAGACAAAAAAGACTTCATGTATTACATGACAGAGTTTGGGTCTTTGAAGAGAAAGGAAGGAGAGTCTATCTCTGACTTCTCCAAGAGATTCAACAAAATGTACAATAAGATCCCTGCTGAGATAAAGCCCTCAGAAGCCTCTGCTAAAATCACTTATGCTAGCACTTTTGATCCCGATTTCTGCCTCCTGTTGAGGGAAAGGAGAGCCACTACTCTGGCTCACATGCAGGATGCAGCTGTGGAAGTAGAATCTAACATATTGGTTGTTGACCGACTCAAGAATAAGGTTGATAGAGACATATCCAAGAAGAGACCTGAAGCCTCCCCATCCAATTCCTGTCCCCTTCCCCTTCAGACAGACAGGGTAACTAAAGTGCTAGAATCACTTTCAGCTAGAATGGAAAGGTGGGAGTTAGAAGGGAAGCCCATGTACAACAATCCCAAAATACTGATAACAGAGGCTTTAGGAGGCCTAGTAACAATGTGCCACAAGATTTTCCAAGGGAGAAAAGGAGAAAAGACAGAGATGATCAGAGGATTCAAACCCCTCTCCAAAATAACCTAGTCACTCATGAGGAAGGAGAGAAGATAGAAGAGCTTGACCTTGAAATTCACTGTATTGAAGACACTTCCCCTTTTCCCCATTTGACTCAATCTGCATATGAAGAATCCCTTATGAACACTCAAATAAATGAGTTGAGTAAAGGGGAGAAGGACAACAACACTCCTAACAGATACCATCTCAGGTCAAAGAAGAAATAAAGGAATTTTGATAGCCATGATCAGCCCCTCATAGTAGAAAGGCATGTCAAACATGCAACAATCACTACTAAAGAAAAGAAAGCACAGAATACTTCGCCAACAGCCAAAGAACCTGTCTCTGAGGTAAGGGAAGCTCCTAAGACTCTTTCCTCCTTTAGTTTTGAGCATGAAATTCAAAATATTAGAATTCCCGTACCCCTCTCAGCTAGTTAAAAATGAAGATTTCAAAAGGTCCCTCTCCAAATTGCTACAATTTGAGTCCCCCCAGCCTTCCACAAACTCAGTAAATCTTCAAGATGAAAATCCAGAAGTCATCCTAGGTCCCATGGTAGAAGACATAGATGATTCATCCCCTCCCTTCTACACATCCATGAACATACATGATAAGGTGCTGCATAATTGCCTCATGGATTCAGGAGATTCCCACATCCTTATGCCCAAAATAGTCATGGAAGAATTGGGACTGGAAGTGACAAAGGCTTATCATGATTTGTACTCTTTTGATTCAAGGAGGGTGAAATTCCTTGGAGTCATCAAAGACTTGGTGGTCTCTTTATTTCAGCTGCCAATGAAGAGTGTGGTCATGAACATTGTAATAGCTGATGTTCCCCCCAAGTTCGACATGTTGTTGTCAAGATCTTGTATTAAAAAACTTGGAGGAACATTACAGATGGATCTCACATATGCCACCATTCTAGTCTTTGGAGGGGAACACAGGGGGTTGTACAGAGAAGCTCAGCTGGCCTACATTGTTAGTGATGAAGCAAACCCCACCAATCATTCAATCTTTGCACTTGACATTGATTTGGGGTCTAGCTTATTGCAGCTCATTGATACTCCTGAAGCCCCTTTTCAAATCAGAAAGAAACCCACATTTAATCATGAGATACCTCCTCCAACCACCTCTATTCGGAAGATGTTCTTCGACGGAGCTTCTTCTAGTGAAGGCGCTAGCGCTGGAGTGGTTCTTGTGTCGCCTTGTTAGGAAACCACATCCCTGTCATACAAGCTAGAATTTGAAGCTACCAATAATGTGGTAGAATATGAAGCTCTTGTTCTGGGTTTAAGGGCTGCAAAAGAAATGGGAATTGAGGCGGTAGCATTGTTCGGAGGTGCTGAGATGATTATCCAACAAGTCAAAAATTATTATCGGGCTAAGCATCCTCGACTCAGGAGTTACAAAAATGACATGTGGGACCTGATTGATAATTTCTTCTCAGCTTTCAACATTTCTTTTATTTCAAGAGAGGAAAATACTTTGGCCGATTCCTTAGCTGTCTCAGCTAGTCTATTCAGGATCCCTCTACCACCAAAGATCAAATATGATGTTGAGATAAGATATAGGCCATCTGTACTGGACAATATCAAGCATTGGAAGGTATTCGAAGACGATCTTGAAATCAAAAAATTTATTCAGTCTGTCGATGAATTTTCTGCATTACACATTGATCAGGATCTTGATCTCGAAAGTCACCCTCACCCTGAGGTATTTTTAAATAAAATTGCTAATCACCATATTATTCCTCTGTCTAGCAATCACATTTCGAAGGGACTAGTCCCTTTAGAAAGACTACTCGATGGGAATGATGTGGAAGTAAAGTGTAGGGTTTCAAATGAAGATGTTGATACCAGGATCATGGATATCAATTTCTCCCCTTGGTCCCTCCTGTTTTCGGGGACAAAGTTGAAAATTTTCCTGGGATAGAACAACATCGAGCCTCTGATTTTGAAGGTGCATCAAGCATCACAGCCCTACGGGATTGCTACTGTGCACCCGACGACTCCATTGTGACGAATCCACTATGGTGAACCTACTGTTTTAGTTGTGGATTCCAGAGGTAGACACGCGCGGTCCCATGCACAACTGCCTCTAGCTACGCCTCAAGTTGATCCGAAGGTGATAACCAGAAAAGGAAAGGCCTCTCAAGGAGAAACTTCCACCGCTGAACCAGGTAATTTGCCATCTCCTTATGTAGAAACTATGTTTTCTTCTTCTTGGCTATATCAACATCTTCATTTGAAACAAGAGGGACTGAGGGGAGAAATCGATATCCATGATCTCTCCCTCAAAGATATGGAACTAGAAATTGACATTGACAAAATTTTCCCCGATGATGACCAGCTAGAGAGAACGTCACTGCATAATCCTGAGATGGAAATAATTGGCACCCATACATTGGACGAGGAAGAGTCTTTTTCATTTCATAGCGTTGTTTTTTACAGTGAATCCAAAAAATTGGTTATTGAAAAGAGAGATGTAAAGAATAATAAAGGGAAATCTCGTTCACAGATCAACCTATGCAACATGCGCCCTTCCCAGATCTTCCAGATACACCTAGAAACTTGAGATTCTCTAGACAACTCTATTAGCGGCCTTGAAGTGGAAAACGTCATGTTAAAGGAGTGAATCAAAGAATTGGAGGGAGATCTAATGCCTCTTCCACTATTTTCTACTCCTTTGGCAATGATCGGGCCCACCACACCTGTGACAAACTTAAAAGGATCAGCAAGCCTTTTCACATTAGCCCGAGGCTATGTGGAAAAGAATATAAAGAGAAGAATGGAATTAATAACAGAAGCTTGGGAGATGTCAAAGAGTATGGTCTCCTTTGGAACAAGAGTGCATGTTTTTCATGAGTATCTGCAAAAAAATCTCAATAATGAGCAAGGTTTCTACCTCGATGAAGTTGTACCATTTCATGTTAAAGTTACTGGTATGACAGAATTCAGAAGAAGACAGGAGGATCTCCCTTCCCCAGATTGAATAGACCAACTAAACGCATGCTGGAAAGAAAATCTAAAAAACCTGGATGGTATTGTTCAAGCATGTGGCCAATCTGTTGGTTGTGGAGCCTAATTATCTTCCTGATTCAGAGGTCCTTGCTTTCAGCCGTGTTGATACCCCATGAAGTATTTACACCCTAGAAGTATGTACACTCTTCCACGCGGGGGAGTGCAGAGGGGGGGGTACCCCCTCTGCGAGGTCCGAGGGGGCTATCCCCCCAGCTGGGGGGTTTGGGGGAAAGTAGGCCCCCAGCGGGGGTTCGGGGGCGAAGCCCCCAAAGCAAAAATTTCCTTGTAAAATTATATTGTAATTTCATTGTAAATCTGGACCGTTCATTATAAGGTCGCAGATCTAACAGTAGAGATTATGTTAGGGTTTTTTTCCCTAGAAGGAAACCCTCTTTTATG
>ML778189.1:450399-484717 GCA_009831015.1 Picea engelmannii
AAAATGGAAGCTATATTATCTTGTTATTGTATGTAGATGACATGCTTGTTGCAGGGTCTAATATGCAGGATATAAATGTGCTCAAGAAGAAATTAGCCAATTCATTTGCGATGAAGGATTTGGGTGTTGCAAAGAAAATCCTTAGTATGAGAATAATAAGAGACAATAAAAATTGCAAACTGACATTGTCTCAGGGTGAGTACACAAAGAAGGTGTTGGAGAGGTTTAGAATGTAGAATGCAAAACCAGTTAGTACACCTTTGGCCAACCATTTCAAATTAACTAAGGAAATGTGTCCCAAGACACGGGAGGAGATAGAATACATGTCCAGGGTCCCATATTCATCAGCATTTGGCAGCTTGATGTATGCAATGGTTTTCACAAGACCAGATATTGCACATGCAGTGGGAGTTGTGAGAAGGTATATGAACAATCCAGGTAAAGAACATTGGGAGGCAGTAAAATGGATTCTCAGGTATTTGAGAGGTACTACTACACATGCATTATGCTTTGGAGGTTCAGACACTTTTCTACAGGGATTTGTTGATTCAGATATGGCAGGTGATAAAGACAGCAGGAGGAGCACCACAGGGTATGTTTTTACTGTAAAAGGTTGTTGCACTTTCAACAACAGAGGTAGAGTATGTTGCTGCTACAGAGGCTAGTAAAAAGATGATTTGGTTACAAAGGTTTATGGAGGAATTGGGAAAGAAGCAGGAGAACAGTAGGTTGTACTGTGACAGTCAGAGTGCCATTCACCTTGCAAAGAACTCAACCTTCCATTCGAAGGCTAAGCATATACAGTTGAGGTACCACTTCATACGATCCACTTTGGAAGATGGACAATTGAAGCTGGAAAAGATACAGACTAGCCAGAATCCTGCAGACATGTTAACAAAGGGAGTAACTAGGGAGAAACTGAGCTCCTGCTCAGTTTCAGTTGGTCTTCAAGAATGAAGATGAAAATGAGAAATTTCCCAAGTCCAAGAAGGTTCAGAGTCCAGCATATACAACAACGGTGGAGTTGTTGAGATCAGTCTCCAAGTGGGAGATTGTTAGTTGTGGAGCCTGATTATCTTCCTGATTTAGAGGTCCTTGCTTTCAGCCGTGTTGATACCCCATGAAGTATTTACACCCCAGAAGTATGTACACTCTTCCACGCGGGGGAGTGCAGGGGGGGAGTACCCCCTCTGTGGGGTCCAGGGGGGCTATCCCCCCGGCTAGGGGGTTTGGGGGCAAACGGGCCCCCAGTGGGGGTTCGAGGGCGAAGCCCCCGAAGCAAAAATCGCCTTGTAAAATTATATTGTAATTTCATTGTAAATCTGGACCGTTCATTATAAGGTCGCAGATCTAACGGTAGAGATTATGTTAGGGTTTTTTTCCTTAGAAGGCAACCCTCTTTTATGAGGGAAATGTATCACAACTATGGTTGATGGTGAATATTGTATTATGAGAGAAGAGACTGTGAGAGAAAGAAGAGGAAGTTACAGCGGGTTTTGTTGTAGGTTGTATCCCTTCATTTGTTGGATAATAATAAAGGAAGGACCTAAAAATTTCTCTGGTGGACGTAGCCCACACTGGTTGAACCATGTAAATCTGTATCTCTATTGTATTGTGTGTCTTCTATGTTTTGTTTCTGCATTTGTTTTATTTTATTGCTCCGTAGTCCTTTTTTTCTAACATAATCCATATCTAGAAGAGTCAAACTATTCAAGAAGATAACTGAAATAGATCTAGCTGGTAGCACCAATGAAGTCCAAGACCCGAAATTGATATTCAACTCATTATTTTTAACCAAGCAAGCATTTGATGATTAAGTTCATATCTATAAAAGACTGTCATTTGAAAATTTCTATGGCATTCTTGAATATGGTGAAGATGACGTGAAAAAATGGCTAGTCGATTATTCTATTAAAAACCAAGATATTCAAGAAGCATTTCACAACCTCTCTATTGATCTAAGGGACTTGGAAAGTGAATTCTTCAATATAAAAATCGAGCATGAAATCAACATGGATTCCATGAGGAGCTACATCGAAGAGTGGTTCAAAAAGGCTGTCGACTAGATTACCAATGAAGGGAAAAGATGCTTCACACGGTTCCCATAACTGTCGAAGAAATCCATAAAAGGACATCAATGAGAAAATGACAAGGCATGGGACACCATCATAGTAAGTTGATATTGATCACATTCTTTTGTCTTTGTCGATGTCTTCATCCAGTTACTTTAACAAAACTTTAACCGAGGACTGATAATTTTCTCTTTCTTCTTGCTAGGTCTTGTTGTTTTCCTCCGCCCACTTTATTCTTTATACAAACTTCATTCTTGTACATATTTGCTTTGTACTCCGTGGGAGCCCCAATCCCAGTCATTATGGCAAACACATTTATATTTAACAGAATATGTACTGAACTATATATTTTTTTACAAATTCCAAGACAAATATTTTAGGAAATATTCTCAAATGTATTTTGTAACCCAGTTTATATGAATATAAATATTTGAGGTTGTTCTATGGAGATCTTCAATGTTTGGTGTTGTTATTTGAATTTTGTATTTTTTTTTTTGTAAATTAACTCATTTCCCTGTACATGTTGCGATCATGTTCCTATTTAATATTGTGCATATATTGCAACTTCCTATATTTCAGAATATGCTTCCATATACAAAATGTTAAGTCATATAGTTTTTCTCTATTGCTTATGGGTTTGAGAAAAAATTGCGAGCCCAAAACACTCTTCAAATTCGAACATGGTTTACATTTGGACAAAAAATAATCTATTAAGATACATTAATATGAATACATTTTAAATAAATATAAACAAAGTCTCTTTAAACTTGAACTTGACTTTCTCGAGCTCCTGGATTGGTCACGGGATCACCGGTCAGCGGACTACAAGATCCTCATCTCCATCTATATATTCACATCATGTGCCCGACCGACCACCGTCCCTTTCAACACTTAGTCAATTATCTCACCGCAGGGTCCCGACTTAGCGCTATCGAATTCTTATGCCCCGTGTTTCGTGATATACATCTTGCACCCAACACTTTTGTGATATACATTTTTCACCCAACACTTTCGTGATATATATTTTGCACCCAACAATTCCGTGATTTACAATTCAACTCCGGACTCCTGAAACTCACAAGATTCACTATACCTAGATGCAAAAAAATTTCAAAACATTTATCGCTCTCTTCAATCCCCGCCACATTCCCTCCCTTCTCAATGCACATTCATTATTCTTTTACTAGCGAAAACTCAAAACACAGGTTCGCTTATTGGCATTAAAAAGAAAAAAACACATTCAACCGTGATTTACGGAAGTTCGATTGACCCCTGGGTTGGTGCTATTATAAATCTTGCACCCAAAACTCCCGTCATTTACAATTCCGCGATATACATCTTGCACCGAAAAATTTCGTGGTCTACAATTCCTCCACAAATTGGAACATGGTTTACATTTGGACCACAAATAATCTATTAAGATACATTAATATGAATACATTTTAAATAAATATAAACGAAATCTCTTTAAACTTGAACCTGACTTTCTCAATCTCCTGGATTGGTCGCGGATTCCCAGGTTAGCCGACTGCAAGATCCTCATCTCCATCTATATCCTCACATCATGATCTCGACCGACCACCGTCCATTTCAACACTTATTCAATTATCTCACCGCAGGGTCCCAACATAGCGTTATCGAATTCTTATGCCCCTTGTTCCGTGATATACATCTTGCACACAACACTTCCATGATATACATTTTTCACCCAACACTTCTGTGATTTACAATTCGACCCCAGGTTGGCGCTATTATAAATCTTGCACCCAAAACTTTTGTCATCTACAATTCCATGATACAATTCCTCCAGCTCGCAAGCTTCACTCTACCCAAGTTCACAAATGTTTCAAAGAATTTATAGTTCCCTTCCATACCCGCTACCTTCACGCCCTTCCCAATGCACATTAATAAGCAAAAACTACATTCAACCACGATTTATGGGAGTCCGACCGACCATCGTTGCTTTTCATACCTAGCCAATTCTATGGTTGTCGGTTCCTAGGTTGGTGTAACTGAACTCTCCTTCCCGTGTTTCATAATATACATCTTGCACCTGAAACTTCAGTGATCTACAATTCCATAATTAGCCAACTTTATGGTTGTCAGTCCCTGGGTTGGCGCTATTATAAATCTTGCACCCAAAACTTCTGTCATCTACAATTTCGTGATACAATTTCTCCATCTCGCAAGCTTCACTCTACCCAGGTTCACAAATTTTTCAAAGCATTTATCGCTGCCTTCCATCCCCACTACCTTCGCCCTCTTCCCAATGCACATTGATTATGCTTTTACTAGTGACAACTCAACACACATGTTCGAAAAAAATTGGCACTAATAAACGAAAACCTCGAGGACATCTCCCATTAATACGCATTAAACCGCGATTTATGTGAGCCTGACCAACCACCCTTCCTTTCCATACTTAGCCAATTTTATGGCCCCGGGTTCCCGACTTGGTGCTATCGAACTCTCATTCCCTGTATTCCGTGATATACATCTTTCACCCAAAACTTTTGTGCTCTACAATTCCACCCTGCACTCGAACGTCAAGCTTCACTCTACCCATGTTCACAAAAAATTTCAAAGCATTTATCGCTCCCTTCCATCCCTGCCACTGTCGCGCCCTTCCCAATGCACATTAATTAGGCTTTGCTTAGTGACAACTCAGCACACAAGTTCGAAAGGATTGGCAATACATATTAATCATGCTTTGATTACTGATTAATAAGCAAATACCCCGAGAACATCTCCCATTAAAACACATTAAACTGTAATTTACGTCATATTATATTATCATATATCTTCTTCATATGTTACATTTCATATTACTTTATGGGAATATTCCATTTCATACTAAATACTTGCCATCTATTCCTGGGTAGATTCTTTTTCAATAACTTTACAGTAAGATATAAGTTATACCTTAAATTATTATTCAATGTAATTTCAATATACCTTTTAATATTTACAATTTTCTTATCATTTCATTTCTAAAAAACAATTAAATATAACTTTTTAATATTTTTTAAACATCTATTCTAATCACCCTTTACTTACCATACTCTTAATTTTTGTTTTTTTTAACAATATTCTTCGGCTCTCCCCATTTTCCAAAAACTATCATCATGAATAATTATAAGCTGCCAACTATCATCTCTATTCCCAAATCTACTTGGCAAGGAC
Source organism: Picea engelmannii (assembly GCA_009831015.1). NCBI lineage: Eukaryota > Viridiplantae > Streptophyta > Pinopsida > Pinales > Pinaceae > Picea > Picea engelmannii. The sequence goes on from ML778189.1 coordinate 455,655, forward strand.
TAAACTGCCATGCAACGCTTGTTATCTCCATTCCCAAATCTACTTGGCAAAGACTAAGGTGCTATGCAACACTTGTTATGTATTCTTATTCATTTATAAACTAATATTATTCTATTATTTTTCAAGCTTTTAATAAGAGGCTAGTACTAAACGACTTTCCACTTGTTTTAATTATGGTGAAGGCGAAGGTATATTTAAAGGAAAGCTTTGATTTTTACGACTCATCCTCCTAAAACTACGTTTCCGTGTCACCGCCATGTTTCCGCATCCCACCGACTAAGAGGTATCGGTCTAACGTTGAGCATGGGGCTGTCAAGGCTTCTTTCGCTCCAAAACGCTAAAAAACCACCGACTACAATGGGGATTTCTGTCATTGTTCAGTCGAAATATTCGCTCAAAGCAGCTCAGTTGCATGCAGAGCGCAACAAAGCCTCTCGTTTCATGAATGCCTGAATATATGCACAGGCCATGGAGAAATGGGTTCATTTCCTTCACGAAAACCTGCAGAAATATCCATTACTTTTGTCAGAAAAACCTCAGGGTTTCAGCGGCAATAACATCCTTTCCAAGGTGCTTGTTCCTTTGCATTTATTCATGTTATTTAGGTACTTCTGTTTACCCTCGAAATTCTTATGAATTTCATGATGAGGACTTTTTAGAGTTTGATTCGAAGGAAATAAACGAAGGCAATGGTTTCAAGCACGGTTCCGAGGTCGAAATTTTATCTCGGATAGAGTCTGAATGTGCGCAAACTGAAACCATTGCTTTACTCTTCAAAGAAGCCATAGGCCTCAAGAAAAGATCGGAGAGAAAAATACTGGAGTTGGAGATTAAAGGCCAAAGGGATCTTACCCTAGAAGAACATGTCAAACAATTGAAGAGTAAGCTTGAATCTCGAGGGGAAATGATTAATACCTAGAGCGATAATGTAGACGATTTGGAAAATATGGTAAAGGAACTCTATAGCACTCCTGGGGTTATTGTGTAGATGATTTGGAAAATATGGTAAAGGAACTCTATAGCACTCCTGGGTTTATTGTGTTTTCATCCAATGCTAGGGAGCAAGTTAGGAATCCACCATGTTTTCAAAACACTAGATGGCGAAGCTCCTCTTCCTGACATCAACATGGCTTCTTTAAATGTGAGTATTATGGGTTTTGAGTATACAGTGGATATGTTTGGATAGGAATCGTCGAACATAGGGCATTTAGAAGTAATTCTCAAATAGCCTTCGAATCACTCTCCCTTCGTCGAGAAAAACAAGCATGATAGAGAAGCCTTTGCAATTACTTTGTTTTAACGAGTTAGGGCATCTCTGCACTATGCGAAAGAGAATAATCAAGAAAAATAGAGTGCCCTAGAGGGACCCGGTGTAGAGACATAGTGGCCCGAGCGAGTGACAGTGACAAAGTTCCTAGCGACAGGGGGACCTGGTCTCAGGAGTGGGCCAGTGTCTGCAAGGGTTTCGGTCCTTGGATTTGAGATTCTCGAATGTAAAAGTCAAAATGACTTGACATGAATAGGTGTGGCAAGGGTTATCTCTCTCCTCTCTTTATGTGTCGCTGTTTAAGATTTGTTTATTTCTTTTAAGATGGCACAAATCAAATGTGGGAAAAACAAAAACAAAACTAGCAGAAAACACATCAAAAAAATTATGGGGGTTAGTATGGAGGAATCTAAAGAAAGTTTAGCTTTGGTGAGCCAGGGGTCCAGTGTACAGGAGGCACATATACCAATGCTTAACACCACAAGAAACAAATCTGCAAACTACTCAATGATTGTGGAGAGGGAAGGGTACAATGGGGGCTTACAATCTCAGTTTACTAGTGGATATTCATTTTCCCATCCTGTAGTGACAGTGAAAGATTTAACAAGAGAATGGGGTTCTTTTATGGCAGATTTGTTTTAGAAGGATGCCGGAAATACAGAGGAAAGATTGGTTTTTGTAAATTCAAAGAAATATAAGGGGATTCTAAAGCATAGGCAGACCCAAAAGCTAAAGAAACCACATAAGAAAAAATTTGCAATGATCTTACCAAAAGTGAACAACATATCCAGTAAGGCTTCTCAAGCCAGTGTGGAGCGGATAGAAATTAAGGATATCGAACCAAACTTGGATAGTGCAAAGGCTCTCAAAGTAAACAAAGAAAACAAAAAAATAGTTAACCATGACAAAAAAGACCTATATAGTCCCACATCAACACCATTAATGTGGTCATTTGAGATATATGTGAAAGAACTCATGAGCATGAAAAGGAGACTTGAAATTTTAGAAGAGAAAAGATGGTATGAAGGAAACAAAGTAAACGAAATTGTTGAGTTCAAGAGCAAATTAGAAGGAGAAAATAAAACTTTTAAGGAACAAATCTCAAGCATGCAGGTTAAAATGGAAATAGGACAACAAGAAGTGATTGTATTGAAACATGAATTAGAACAGATGAGGATAACCAGAGTTGAGAAATCAGAAATGGTGAAATAAGAGGACACAACACAAAGATAGGAGATTCAATTAAAGTTAGTGTTAGCCGACTTGGAAGCTAAAGAAAATCAACTAAAAGATTGGATATAAGAGGCTAAATCATGGTCACAAGTTGTAAGTGGGTCATCAAACAATCAAAAAGAAATCATTGAGAAGAAAATCAAAATACAAATAAAGGAAGAACAATATAAGCGAAGCAAGGCTCCAAATATCATTATCAAAGGACTGAGGGACTTTGGTGAAAATGAGAGGACGGACATTCTAGGAAGGGACTTTCTTAAAGATAAATTGAAGTGGACATTCACTAGGCAAGCAAGATTGGACAAAATATAGAGGGAGGAAGAGATAGACATTGATGCAGAAGCATCGTCAGCAAAGCCCACGTGGAGGGACAACTCAGCGCCATAGCATGCCTTTTAAATTAATCAGAATCTAAAAGCTGGTGTTTATTTTGTAGATCTGTTTTGAACGGATGATTGAAGAAGAGTGAAACGCTCAGAAACTGAATGATTGTGAGAGGTCTGGGTGTTTCACTCTCAGTCTTGAATGTAACAAAGCTTGAGTAGTTGTTAGTTGTTACTTCGATAGGAGAGGTAGTCGGAGGGAACCCTAGGAACCTTCCTATATATGTAGATGCATGGCATGCCCAAATGAGGCTGTTGGAGGAGTAATTTCATTGAATAGGAAGTAGAATAGTTTTTTGAGAGAGTTGAGACTCTGTTATAGCCTAGACTGCACATATTGTAATCAGACATTCATCTTAATAGAAAGAAGGCAGTTTTTCCTGCATATGAACTTTCTGTGTGTTTATGTATTTGCATTCATTGTTATGCTTTTATATGTCGTTCATGTTTTGAATGTATGAACTAGTGAAGAATTGAATAAGTTTCAATTACTTCTCTTCTTTGAGTTTTCGAGTGCAAGGAGTGAACATAGTCCACAAGGAGTGCACTGACAGAGGTGAATTAAACTCAGAGAAGCTCAGGAGAGGTAGCATTGATCTTAATCAGCAAAAGTGCAAGGAGTGCACATGAACAACTCTATGTTGAGTTGAGAGAGAGAGACAGAGTTATAGAATACTCTGTAAAGAGGAGCTCTGCAAGGTGTGCATTGAGCAAGAGGAACTCCAGGAGGGTGAGAAGAATTTGTTTTCAAGAAATCCTTCGTATTTGAGTTTGACGAAATCCCAGAAATGAAAGGAGTGCGTGGGAAATCGAAATCCCCCAAGGATCAATATCAGAAGAGAGTGCTTTTCATAAGTGCAGAAGAGACCTAATAGATGAACTCGAAGGAGGAGCAAAGGTCGAAGCCTTTGGATACTTAGAAAATATTCTAAGTCAGAGGAATTCAGAAGCTCAGGAGGGAGAGCGACAGTGGTCGTTGGATCACCGATTCAGAGAACCAACAGTCGTCTGATCAAATCAAGGTGCGCGAGCCTTGGTGTTTTTCACACACAAGAGAGGGAACTTGCCAAAGTTCTGAAGTCTCGAAGTAATTTGGGACTGTCCGATCATCCGAGGTACCCTCAAGCGTCAGATCGTTTGAAGTAGATCTGAACCGTCAGATCTGAATAACAGGTGGTGCAAATCTGTGGATCCTGAGTAAAGACCCGAAGTAAACGTCAATCGTTCGATCCAGAGGGTAGGTGGCATAAATCCGTGGACTCTGGGTAAATACCCGAAGTAAATATCAATCGTCCGATTCGGGAGAATTAGATCTGAATCACTGGTTTGGAAGAGACAGATCTCAGCCGTCAGTCCAGAAGCATCGTCAAGATTGTAAGATCGATGGTCACGCTCGATTGCGGGGCCAGAAAGTGCCCGAACGTTAAAATTTTGAGGGTGGGCTGCAATTTCAACCACGGTATCAGCAAAAGGATACGTGGCACCTTGTAGTGAGTTGCGGGGCGAAAAGTAGGTTGGCCTAAAACCACCCTTGGCTGCGCTCGCAATCCCTCACTTGCGTGAGGTCATAGCCCATGGGAATATGTAGGAAGGGGCTAGTGGAGAGGAGCTAGTGCCCACAAATTGAAGAGCACCCAGAGCACTAAGAAGAAGGCCTGTGGGTTCCATAGAACCTATGCCAGAGGACTGAAGTGGCCTGTGTTAATTCTCAAATGAGACCATTACGGTCTCAGAGAGCCAATTCGGTTCGGAATTGAAGATCCTAGACCGAGAGGTCGTGCAGCCCCGAGGAGAGTAGGGGGGGTCTGCATCATACATGTAAGAGTTATCTTAAGGAATATAGAGGATAAGAATATGATCCTTAGAAATAGAGGATTGCTTAGAGGCACACACATCTACCTAGGTGAGGATTTCACTTTGGCTCAACAAGAACAACAAAGAAACGAGTGGGAAAAAGTGAAAACAACAAGAAATGATGGAAAATGGGCATGGTTGAAGAACGAGAAGGCTCAAATCAACGATCGTTTCTCAAATAAGAAATAGGAAATCAGGGCCCCATGAGACTATTTACAGGTAGTAAGTTGGAATTGTAGAGGTTATCCATGGAGAAGAGGTCTGGGGTTGGGGCCCATAGCATAAGGGAAAGATATTATCATTCTTGTAGAAACACAGAAGCATGATGGTTGCAAGGTTTCATATTTCGAGGGGTACAAGAAAACTTTAGTTTGGAACAAAGGAAATGAGACAAACAAAGGACATGGGGGAGTTACAGTGCTAATAAATGAAAAATGGCGTGGTGTTGTAAAAGTGGTAAAAGAAGACCCAAACAAACAATACATCTGGTTGCAAATAATTGAGAATGAGGTTACTTTCAGGTTGGTTGCTTGCTATTTTTCTCCAAAAAACTCAAAGATCTATAAAAGAAGTAATTTAGACAATGCAAACCTATATGCCTCATTGAAAAGAGATATCTCTCTTTTCAGCCACTTGAGAGTAGCAATGTTAATGGGTGATTTTAATGCAAGGACAACTAACAACCAATATCTTTAGTTGAGCAATGAAGAAATAGGGGAAAACAATCCCTTATGGTTGGAAGAGAGTGGAGATCAATCATGGGAAAGAGATTCACAAGATGGAAATGGGGGTGTGACACACTTTGGGGCAGAATTACTGGGGCTTTGTAGTTTGTTTGGCATGATTATTTGCAATGGAATGAGAGGGTGGCTAGCTTCAGGGGGTATCAGATGCAAAACTTACAATGGTCAAAGTGTGGTAGATTACTTAATTTTCTCTCAAAGTTTTGCTTCTAGAGTGTTTAAGTTTGATATAGGGCACTGTCCTATTGAAATGAAATATGATCATCCCCCCCTATTGGTTAAGCTAGACTTTATTGCTAGTCCACACAATAATTAAATCCTTGGCATACAAAAGAAAAATCTTTCCAAAGGCAAAATCCTCATAAATCAGGAAAATAGGGAAAGGTTTAGTTCTTCTCTTAAGAAGCAGTTCAAGGTTATAAAGTACATCAGATCATATATGAAAACCAATGAGACGAGTGGTCATGTTCATAGTAGTTTGTTGATCCCAACAATCCACAAGGACTTAAGTGCATGTAAAATCTCTCATCCCAAGAAGAGGGCTACAAGTACCTTTCCAACAAATCCATGGTATGATGAAGAATGCAAGGAAACCAAGAGATCTCTAAAAGAGAGAAATTTGAGCAAAGAAAACAAGAAGAAATATGAAACATTAGTACACTCAAAAAGAGAAGAGTATGTAAATTCAAGAAGAGAGGAGTTAATTTCTCTTGGAAAACACAACCCCAAAGGATTTTGGAGAGAAATACAACAAAGGAGAAAGCAGATTGAAAACAATATTACATATGTTCAATTGTTAGAATATGTGAGGCTCCTTTAAGAGCGGGTACATGAGAAATATACTTCTCCCATAGTGAAAACATCAGTGGAACTATTCACAGTGGATGATATCAAGCAAGGAATAAAGAAGTTAGCAAGCAATAAAGCGGAGGACATATACTGGCTTCAAGATGAATTTTTAAAGTGGAGGGTTGAGCTCCTTGCAACTCACATAAAAGGAATTTTCAATAGGGTCATCCATGATGAATTTTTGGGAGAATGGACCACCAATGTGGTCATTCCTCTCTTTAATGATGGACATATCAATAACCCTTCCAATTACCACACTATTATGGTCAACCCCCTCACGGGAATTTTTTTTGGGAGAATGATAGAGAGAAGAATCAACAATTGGGCAGAAGATGAGGGAAAAAGGGAAAAAGGGAAAGCAGGTTTTAGACCTAAGCATTCTACCATTGATCATCATGTCAACTTTAGACATTTGATAGAGAAAATCTGGGACAAACAAGGTGAGACAACCTATTTTTGTTTTGTGGAATTTAAGAAATCCTTCGACACAGTGCCTAGAGACAAACTATGTAACATAATGGAAGAGTTGGGTATCTCAGATGGATATAGAGTGACAATTCACATAATTTATGAGAAGGTTAGAGCTAAAACCAGAACAAGTGAAGGAATGTTTGAATGTTTTGGTAGTGATATTGGCGTTAAACAAGGATGTCCTCTATCTCCCACTTTGTTTGGTTTATACATTGATAATTTGGAAGTCTGGTTGAGCAGGACAGATGGAGAGGGTGTCCATCTAGCAAGGTATGTGGTGAAGCTACTTTTATATGCGGATGATCTTATTCTAATTTCAAAAATAGCACATGGATTAAGAGAACATCTAAAGGCCTTAGAGAACTTTTTTCAGGAGGTAGGGATGTAAGTGAACACTACCAAGACCAAAATAATGATCTTGTCTTTAAATAGAAAAGACAAACCAATCACCTTTCTTTTTGAAGGCATTCCATTGGAGAATCATAGTGAAAGAAAACAAATATCTTGGGATCAAGACTTCCACTATAAGCTCAATTGGGAGTCTTGTAGGGCGAAAAGGATACATGGAGGGTGGAGAGCCTCATACTTACTCCAAAATAGGTGCAAAAAAGCGGAACTTTGGGATTGGAAAACCGAAAAAACCCTCTTTGGTTTGTTGGTTACACCGGTTGTTCTCTATGGTTGTGAAAAATGGGGAAGCAACATGTCAACTTGCAGATGGAGACAACTAGAAGGAATTCAGAAGTAGTTAATTACTAGCAATCTCAAAGTTAAAGCCACAGTCTCGTATGAAATTCTTTTAGCTGAAACATGTACTTTTCCATTGGAGTCGACAATGATAACCAAATTAATAAACTATTTAAAGAAGGTGGAAAACATGGATAACCAACGTCGGCCCAAGTTAGCTATGGAGGAGGAGTTAGGTCATAGGAAGAAAACTTGGATGAAGAAAAATAAAAAGTGGTTGAGTAAGTGGAATGTCAAGCTACGTGAATGTCCTAACACCAAGGAAGAAATAAAAAGTTCGTGAATGAAAAATTTATGACTGCCACGTGGACCAATCACAGTGGGCGTAAAAAAACATACTACATCAAGGAGTTTAACCCAAATTGTGATCATAGCGAGAAAACAGATTCAGGGGCAGCTATTAAAGGAAAAGAAAGATTGTTAGTTGCACAACTGAGGATGGGTTCACATCACCTTAGATGTGAGACCGGTAGGTACCCAAGGAAGTTTGGGAGGAAAGAACTTGCATATTCTGCAATAAGGGTGTGGTGGAGATGGAGTGGCACTTTGTCATGGAATGCACAGGCTATGAGGATATTCGTAGTCAGTATGGAAACAACTTAAAGGTCAACAACATGCACCAACTATTTGACGGGGATAATATCAACCAAATTGTTAGTCTTCTAGTCAAGATTCACAACAGAAGATCCGACATTGAAAAGAGTGGGAAGATGAGCTAGGGTTGTTATTCTCTTGGTCCCTTAGGTTGTTCAACCTCATGGACGTCATTAAAATCAATAAATAAATCAATCAATAGAGAGAACACCAAAAATACACAATCAGTGGACAACAACAATGTGCCAAGATAATGTGCATAGCTTAATATGCACAAACATAGATTTTGTGCAAGTGACACATAGTTAAAGTTACCATTTTGTTATTTTTCTTTTTTTATATTTTGGTACATTGATGATCTATGTAGGTTCAAATATTGGGTATTTTTCACACTTCGTGAAAAAGACACACAGTTTCACTCAAATCATACCTGCGAAGGACGATAGGATGTTCAATATATTCACCAAAAATTGTGGGTATCCTTGTAAAACCCATTAGTAATAGTAGTGAACACTATTGGGTTTGTCACTAAGAAGAATCTAACTCCCCTTGATGTAATGTAGTAAATTGTACAACTTGGGACAAGTCTTTGGATAGGTTGAATAGCAGGAAATTGCCTACTGTATAATAAGATTTACAAGCATTCACTACCAAGAAACATGCACTATATGATTAAGAAGCTCTTAATTGGAATTTGAAGGTGGGTTTGGTAGAAAAGTGTTAATGGGAATGGAATACCAATTGTCATCACACAAAAACCACTTTCCACAAAACCTCATATTTTTTTCATTGCAATGTTTCCAAAGGCTTATACAAGGAGTCAAGGACTATGAAAATTGTATATGCTGTAAGAGATACACACCACTTTCCACAAAACCTCATATTATTTTCATTGCAATGTTTCCAAAGGATGATACAAGGAGTCAAGAACTATGAAACTTGTATATGGTGTAAGACATACATGTATTTAGATGGGAGACTAAAAACATAAAACACAATAGTCGAATTGGTAATTGGGACTCTACACAATCGGATTGCTTTATTTTGAGAAAAGTGTAAAAGATGAATAGAAGTAAAGTGTTAAATTTGAATAGAAAATTTCAATTATGAAGAAGAAGGCCGAGGGAGAATTGGGTCTTTTGGAGCATCCATGGCCATAGTGGGTTCAATTTGTAGAGCATTTGAATGAGAGAGGGTACATGAGCAAGGTAGTGAATTTTGAAGATGTATCTGTAGAACTTCAAGGTCTTATCATGGGAAAATTTGTTTATCAAGCTTCAGTTATGTTGAGGACCATGCCAAAATATTAAAGTAAGTATGCCTTTTTACCATGTGGTTTGTTTTACATTTTTTGGCTTGTTTGTAGGCATTTTGTGGGTATTTCTATTTATGTAATAGGACATATCAATGTGAACACCATTTATTTCCCTTCTAAATGCACGCATGCATACTCTCATACCTCTTTTACTTTAACTAGTTCTCTCGGTCCTCGCATATTGTGCCATCCCACTGTTTACCTCATGTTGTCATCATCTAAAACTCAACCCGATTATCCCACAGAGTTTGATTCGCTCCACCATAACATGTTACCATTTCCTTTTCATAACCACACATACAACCTCCCTAAATCCTCTACTATTTCCTCTGATCAATTCTCATGAGTCGCAACCCTATATTCTATTTTTAGAAACTTACTATGTCTCAATCATACCCATGTCCCCGATCACAATATTCTTAACATTGTTGTTATAAACAAATTCAAATTCAATTTAGATTCACAAATCAAAAAATATTCTAAAATGGATTCTACTTCAAATTTCCTTGAATGCAATTTTGATATACAAGTCTATCAAAATCAAAGTAAGTCTTAAAAATACATTATCATTAATAACATTTTTATAAAATTAATTACATTAAATGTCAAATCACTTTTCCACTCAATGTTAAATTTGTTTGATTACGAAGACATAATTCTTAAATAATTAACAATTAAATAGTTACATATGCATAAAACTTATAAGTTCTCAACATTTTAAAAAATAAAGAATTTATACTATTTTCAACATATTTAAAACAAGTTAATCATGAAATCAATGATCTTCACTTCTAAATGTTTCACATAAAAATGTAAAATATTGACATTTATGAAAAAATAATTATTAAAAATTGATCCATGTGGATCTTGGTGGTCATCCACCTTTTCCACTAAATCAATGTTTTTGATCCCGTGGTTTTGATAAACCATGATATTCACCCTTTTGATGAGAATGTAATGATTTCCTCATGGTGTTATGTACATTCCTACAACATTAATGCATGAGATCTCATTAGAACTTTGCAGTTAAGTGCGCTTGGGATAGAGTAGTACTAGGATGGGTGACCACTCGAGAAGTCGTAGTGTTTTACATTCTTATGGCATTTTGTAAACTTAGACCAATTTATCCCACATGCATCATGGGAATCATTCTCCTCTCACTCTCTCATCCATGGTTAAATTTGATGGGTATTTACTCGTTTTTTCCATATTTAATCGTCAAATACAGGTAATTTTTAAATTTACACGTCATTAATGACATTCACTTAGTTTTTGAAACTGTCAATTTGACGGGAAAGCCAAAAACTTTCTCGTATATATATATATATATATATATATATATATATATATATATATCAGTCCACGTCCATTGATGTCCAAGATAACTGTACGACGCGCTCATGAGTCACATGTTGTCCAAGATAAGTAACAGGTTGTAGGGTGCAATCATGAGTCACACTCACAGTTGGAAAAATCCCTTGTGAATAGTATTATGTAAATTTTCAATCCCCACTTCCACTTCCAACTTCGACATAAGTAACAATTTCCGAAATTCAAACGCTGATTTTTTTGTAAAGTGTGCATAGAAAAATTTATAAATTCTATGACAGAGGTTGCATGCATAGCACAAGTTATAAATTCTATAGCAAAGGATGCATGCATAGTACAGGTTGTAAATTCTATAGCATAGGTTGTGCAACAATTGCATGTTCATAAGTCATGGGGACTCTTTGGACCGTCTCACATCCTGCAAGATAAAACGTGAATATTGAGAAGGAAGAAAAGATCAAGGATTCAGGAATACAACTCAGAACTTGTATGCAACTACCAATATAGGTATATCTCATAAAAATTTAGTATTAAATTGCAATTGCAAACATTGTCACACTTTGTTTCATTGTTCGAATTTTTGAAAATTGTCAATATATGAGGATGGAAATTGTCTTTGTTTGGATGAATCCTACTCGGTTATGCCAATTTAAAAAAACACCTTCTTTCACACTTATTTTCTCACTACGTTTGGCTTTCCAAAATCCACATGTTAAATACCTGCCCACCTATGTTTTTAGATGTCTTTTTGATAATAAGAATAAGCATGGGTGCCTCTGATTCGAAGCTTGCAACTCTTACCGCATCGCAACAAACCTTCACTCGGTAAGTAAAACAAAGTTATATAGTATAATATCTTCATTTTTATTTATTATAAGTTAATAATTCCATTGAAAAAGTAGAGGTGAGGCCGTAAACCCGCGAATTTGGGAACTTGGAAGGGAACACCAATAGCCTTCGTTGTGGGCTTGAATGTGGGCGATGAGATGGGAATATTCTTCTTGGGTATAGTCCCCTTTGTTTGTATGAGCCTTCTCACATCACAAATATCTCTCCATATCCACATACATAAGAAAGAATGAAGGCATAAATGTGACCTATTTCAAATCGAACGGAACTGATAGTTGGAAGGGAGTAATTTAATACATCGGGTATCTGATTGCATTTCGTTAAGTGATTTCGCCTTGATTAGTTGGTGAGAATAAACAAGTAAATTACTAATATAAATGGGGTGGAGTGAGGGAGTGACAGGAAGTTTGGTTGTCGATTTAACGAGGCCCATCCTTTTAGGTATAATTGATGTAGGACAGATCAAATATTTTATATAAACTTTTTTATTTTGATGATTTTTTTTTTTTTTTAATGTCTGAAGGAATCAGCAACTAGTTGGGCATGTGCTCGCATTACACATGGACGTGTTATCCAACTGCTACCACTATAACCTCCAGGTGTGCCTACGATGCCCCTTACGCGGCACACAAGGTAAGTCGGGGGGAGTTGAACTCGAAACCTCATAGAACTTCATTTTCATGGCACTTGCCAATTGAGCTGCCCCCCCGGAGGCTTATTTTGATGATGTTATCTCAAATGTGATTTCATAATAATTTTATGTTATGTACAAGTTGTCTTTGTATTGATAATAAAATTTTATCTTGTATTCATGACAAAAGTTTAAAAAACACATATAATACATATTATTTAAATGACGAGCAAAAATAAATATAAAATGTCATGTGAAGGGAAATTTTAAAAACAAACCTGTCATAAAAAATTTACTTGACGGGTAGGAGTGCCCATCAAATTTATACCCTACTCTCATCTATAATTGAGGTGAAGGTGGTCCTTTGAGAATGCATTGGAGCATGATGTAATGCTTATTGTGAATGAGCGTAGCCGACATCTCTTTCTCTTCATAGATAAGCTACCACCATTCTAGTGAATTTGTGTTCTATAGTATTCTGTTATTCATTAATAGAAGTTGGGTTTTATTGTATTTATATGTTCTCTGCTATATTTTCGTTTGTATCTCATTTCGTTCTCAATATAATTTGGATTAGTGGTATCAGAGCAATCTGGTTCTTGTCATTTCTCAGTGCATGTCCATGATGAGGTCAAGGTATAGAGAGTTAGGTCTCAAGATAGTTTCTCTTAAGGACAACCTCTCTCGCCAGCTTAGTCAACTTCCCATGGCAGAAGAAAAGAGAGATGATGGAGCATGAGATCCTTTCAAGATATTTCTTGAGGAAGACCTCACATGATAGAGGAAAAAAATCATGGGCAACTTCTCTCAAATCCTTCGACGACTACCGACCACAACTAAGACATCTTTGTCAAGAAACCATTTCAGAGGTGCGATGCCTTTTAAGGTACAAGTAAATTTTGATATCCCCTTATTTCAAGGCCACATAAATGAAGATGCACTAGAAAAATGGTTGAATCTTATAGAAGGTTATTATTCTGTCTAAAAAATTTCTGACAACAAAAAGATCACCTTCGCTCTCCTTAAATCCCTTCTCCATGTTAGAGCTTGGTGGGAAGGTTATTGGTAGAGGTGCACCATGGATGAATCTATGCCATTTTGGAGAGAACCCACCCGAGTAGCCTTTATTGATGCCCTTGAGGATGAGTTCTACCATGTCGGAAAATATGATGACCAATACATGAGATGGACAACTCTGTGGTAAGAGAGAGACAAGACAGTGCTCGAGTACACCAACATATTTCATACCTTGTGCTCAAAGCTTGGTATCAAAGACTATGAGTGACACCTAGTTTTGAAGTACCAAAATGGTTTTCATAGGTACATCCAAACAAATATGGGTTTCTTGGACATTTCCTCATTGGGAGCTACTTATCAATATGTAGTTAAAATCGAGTAGAAATTTAAGAAGCGGAGTAAGCGAGAGTTCGGGTTTGAAAATACACCACAACAAAAGCATGGAAAATGAAACCCTAACTCACAGAATAAGGGATAGAGAAAGGAAATCCAACCTCAATAAAACCATTCCAAGCCGCATGCAAATAATGGTACCAAGAAGATGAAGAAGGACACTAGAAAGTGGTGTGAGTTCCAAAAAATCCTTTGGCACAACATTGATGAATTCCTCTTGAAACAATCATTGTTGATTGAGCTTAAAGAAAAGGAGTCGGACCCTGAATCAGACTCTGATTCAAAATAGGGAAAGTGTATCATCGATGAAAAACCCATTTCTACTATTATAGGATAAATTGATAGGTGAAGACACTAACTGATCTCCCTAGGTCCACCTAGATCTAGAACAAAACACACCAGAACATGACGCTTTCCTTAAGTTTTAAATATTGAATTTACTAACTAAAGAAGGATGGGTGACATACCATTTAAATGTTGCTTCCTCTTTCCATCGCCATCCTAGCTCTGTTCCAATGCTCATACAATGATGAACCTGCAAAAGAACACAACCAACCAAAGTGATAGTAATAGCGTAAACTCAATATAAACCTATGTATGTGATCAAGGAATCATACAATAAAACACAACAAGCTTTATAGGAAAGAATCATATTACTGTATCATATTAAATGTGAAAGAGAGATTACAACCGTGGCCTTGATGTCGTAAGATCCCTTCCAGCTGTCCTTCGTTCCCTACACACTTCCATTCCAAGAATTCTAAGAGCACAGATCTGATAATATTCACAATATATCTTGACAAAGGAAAAACTCAAAGACACTCCACCCAAGCTAATAATTCCAAGCCAAATCAAACTTATCCCTTCTCCATGAGAGCTCCTCCCCTTTTATAAGTTGAAGTGGATAAGGTGAGGAGGTTAGGATGATCCCACTAAATCATGAAAGCAAGTAAGATCCAAACCATTCGGATGCTACCTCACCATGGAAGTTTCTCCTTCTAGAAGACTCGAGAAAACGCTCGTTTTTCCCACATGTAAGCATTCTCGCATCCTGCCTATAGAGAAGACTGCGAACTTCTCGTGACCTAGCTATGATGTAGCTTGCGAGAATCAGGCATTATCGCACCCTAGCTATAATGCAACCTGCAAACTTCCTTTTTTATAGGGTTTTTACAAAGGAAAATGCAACTTCTTTTCTCAGAAAAAGTTCTTCTCCCTTCTCTCTTCAGGAACTCGGGCCACTGACCCCTCTGAAAGAAACATATAGGTTTACATCATTAATGGTCATAGGGATGAATAAAATAATGTGTAACAGAGAGCCCCCCAAAGTATGAAGTTAGAACAGAGTGATAGCTGAAATACTTTGTCGAGTGTGTGTAGGGAACAAGGAATAGTTGGTTAAAAACCTGCCAACAAACAAGGAAATATAGTACAATAATATATCATCACTGAGGTAGGCATTCCCATACTCATAATACAAATGACTCAAAGCATAAATGCCGACATGAGAAGATCCATGTCAAGTAAGACAGGTCATGGCCACCAAACATACACTGTGGATCCATGCCAATATGACTCAAATATGAACATAGCCACGAAAAATACATTGTGGATCTATGTGTTAAAGACTCAAATTTGAACATAGCCACCAGACATACACTGTGGATCTATGCACCAATACAATCTAAATATACTCCAACGCAACCTGAATTTGACAGAAAAGATCTAGGGTCTACATATCCACCACTCTATAGTACGAATCTAACCATGTGAATACATGTGTTGGAGTTGAACATGGTAAAAACCACTTGATTACCAGTCAATGATGAGAACCGTTAACAAGTGCGAGGGAAATCACCATTAATGTCAATGACCCCGAAGGTACACTAGTACAATCCAACGAATGTGAATTAATGAGCTGAAGTCAAACACTCGACAGAATCTCTCGATTAGGGGTCAATAATGAAAACCCACTGTCGAAAGCAAGGAAACCTGCCATTGAGGCATGCAAGTTCCAAGGTACCAATTAGTTTCTAAGTCTGATTCCTGGATAATGAGTTGAAGTCGACAGGAAAAGACTCGTCACAGGAGGGCCTTAATGTATCCCCCATCAATGACACGAAATAGGTAAAAATATTTGAGGTAGATCAGAGTAACAAGTGATTCAGGACTGACTCAGGGATGTCCAACGCAATACACGGCTTTAAGGACTATAGAAATGGTCAACGCAATAGAAGGCTTTTTGGGTTGGACACCTTTTTGAACATATTGATGACACAACAACTGTCTTGGGAACACTAACTCAACAACAGGGATCACAGACCAATTTGTAATCTTATAAAGAAGTATTATCAAGACACAAGTGGATTTTCCAACCTAGACACAAGGTGAGTGAAAAAAGCGACTCTTCCATGGAATATAGGTTTAGACATATTTCTTTCCCAATTTTTCCCCCACCATTTCTGGCGAGTACCTCTTTATTTTTACACAAGCTTGAGGAGGATAACATATGCTTGAAATGTAAGCTCATCCTTCAAATGAGTCCCTTAGAGTATGTTTAACGAACCCTAGGAAGGAGTGGTTCGGTCCCACATGGGCCTTTCAATGTTTGTTTTATGAGTCCAAAGAAAGAAAACTCAGGGTTTTTTTCATGTTTATAGAGTCTAAAAAACACTTAAAGAGAACTCTCTCAGTTCCTTTTCGTAAAGTATTCTGATGAGATCGAAAAAGAGATAAACTATCGCTCAACAAACGTTTTCTTCAAATACTTTAACGAGCATGAAAAGAACAAGATCATTCGGCAATCTTTTCATGTTTAGAGAGTCTAAAAAGAGCTTAAAGGGAACTCCAGTGAGTTCCTTTTTTGTATAACCTTTACGAGTCCGAAAAAGTGATAAAAGTATACTTGGTTGCATTCTCATTGATTTACGAGCATGAGAAAAAACAAAGACTAAGCTCGGTAAGTTATTCTCATGTATTTATGAGCATGAGAAAGAACAAAGACTAAGCTCGGGATTGTTTTCATTTTTACGCAAGCTTTAAAACAAAACAAAACTATGCTTGGACCTGGTTTCATTTTTACACAAGCTTGAACCAAAGGAAACTATGCTTGGAGTAAGTGGTTTCATTTTTTCACAAGCTTGAACCATAGAAAACTATGCTTGGACTTCCCAACGCATAACACATGGATGGTTGGTAATTAGCCCCCAGCTTAAGAAACTTGCGGCTCTACTTCAGCATGAAGTCCAGAGGCTGAAAATGTTGCCCCCCCAAGCTTCGTTTCTTCCAACTGTTTTGTTAAATGTGAAAGAGAGATTACAACCATGGCCTTGATGTCGTAAGATCCCTTCCAACTGTCCTTCGTTCCCCACACACTTCCATTCCAAGAATTTTGAGAGCACATATCTGATAATATTCACAATCTATCTTGACATAGGCAAAAATCAAAGACACTCCACCCAAGATAATAATTCCAAGCCAAATCCAACTTAGCCCTTCTCCATGAGAGCTCCTCCCCTTTTATAAGTTGAAGAGGATAAGGTGAGGAGGCTAGGATGATCCCACTAAATCATGAAAGAGAGTAAGATCCAAACCATTCGGATGCCACCTCACCATGGAAGTTTCTCCTTCTAGAAGATTCGAGAAAATGCTCGTTTTTCCCACGTGTAAGCATTCTTGCACCCTACCTATAGAGAAGACTACAAACTCCTCGTGACCTCGCTATGATGCAGCCTGCGAGAATCAGGCATTCTCGCACCCTAGCTATAATGCAGCCTGCGAACTCCTTTTTTATAGGGTTTTTAAAAAGGAAAATGCAACTTCGTTTCTCAGGAAAAGTTATTCTCCCTTCTTTCTTCAGGAACTTAGGCCACTGACCCCTCTGAAGGCAACATATAGGTTTACATCATTAATGGTCATAGGGATGATGAAAATAATGTGTAACAGCTACTATCACAACTGCAAAGATCCAACCAAATGAGTCATAGGAGCTTGAGGAGGGAGAGTGCCTCTTCCATTCATAGATGTGGGTGAAGGGGACCCCACTGCATTTCATTTTTGACAGTAGGAGTCAAAATAACCTGATCTCAGCCAAGGTCATTAAAATAATGAAGTTGTCAACAAGTCCACATCTCTAACCATACACCATCAAATGGTTTAGATGGGGACGAGACATCTGCATCAGCCAACAGTGCCACCTTTCCTATGACATCAAGCCCTTCAAAGGTGAGGTACTGTATGATTTTTCCTCACTTGAAATTTGTGATGTTATTTTAGGACAACCTTATATGTGGAAAAATCACGTTGTTTATGAGTCTCAACCTTGTAGTGTCATTTTTACTCTGGGAGGTCAGCTCTACAGGGTACTAGAGGTATTTCCAACTACTGCCACTTCATTGATCTCGACAAAACAACACCACAAATTAATCTCTTAGACCACAAAGTTTTCCCTCTTCACACTTCAATAAGAAGGTGAAATATGGTCACTACAGCCACTAAAACCTTGGGCCAAGACCTTTCTATAAAATAGAAGCAAGTTGACAAGATTGTAGAGGACAAAAAAAATATTTTTTCACCCATGGGGCTGCCTCTACACTGCCAAGTCAAGCATTCCATTGACTTGGTGCTCAGTGCTCCCTTACCCAATGGTCCAATATATAGATGCTCCATTTCATAGAATGAGAGTCTTCCATATGTTCAACATAGATATAATAGATCCCTTCATAGCTCTATTGGACATGGCCCTTTTCAGGTGTGCTTGGGGTTCCAACCATTATCCCCCATTGATATAGCTCTTCCTGCTCCATCTTTACTGACATATTCCTCCCACACTCATACCAAGGAAAATCATGCAACCAGATTTTTTTAACAAATCTAACACCTCCAACAATAGGTTCATGACATCCTTCAATAGGCTAATTCCTAGTACAAGCAGGACAACTACTTCAGAAAGGAAAGCAACTCACCAAAGTTTAGGTTCAACAAAAGCTTCCCCATCTCCTGATGGAACTTGATGCAATGGGAACCATTTCTTCCTAAGGGGGGAGGATTGATCTAGGTGGATCTCGGTGGCCATCCATATTTTCCACTAAATTAATGATTTCGAGCCTATGGTTTTGATAAACCATGATATTCACTCTTTTGATAGGGAATGTAATGTAATTTCATCTCCATTTCTTAATTATAGTCATCATGTAATGATTTCCTAATGGTGTTATGTACATGCCTACAATGTTAATGCATCAGATCCCATTAGAACTCTACAGTGAGGCATGCTTGGGCTATAGTAGTACTGAGATGGGTGAGCACCTGAGAATTCCTAGTGTTTTACATGCCTATGACATTTTGTAAACTTAGACCAATTTATCATGTTATCACACAAGATGTAGGTTGGGAAAAGCTCGACCCAATAACCAATTGGAAACAACTTAGAGAGCACCTACCCACTATCACCTTAGGCAGGTGTTCTTGTCACTTTAGAGGTGAGGTAGTCACCTCAAGGGGGGGATCTCAGTGAACCTAGGGGGATTTAGATGGAAAATAAGATGTATGAATGGATGTCCCTCAATTTCAAGTTTATATATGGAAAAGGGAACTTGGAAATGAGTCTAGAGGGTTGCTTAAGGTTGTTAATGCTTTGAGTAATCTTTCAAGACTGAATACATGCCCGAGACACAAGGAAAACCAAGCATATGATGCAATATGTTAGGTGGAAAATCAAGTTAAGATTTCTTTCCCTAATTGCAACAACAATCAATTATATATATCAACATATAAAATATAAAAAGAGCTGCAAAATAAGTGCTAAAAGTCTAGTTAAGTAAGAAAAAGACAAGCTAGCAAAGACTAGTTTAACTCAAGAATGAAAGAGCAAGACTTTAGCATAAAAGAAAGGCTGTTAAAAAACTATTACAACAGTGATATTTATAATCCTTATGGCTGTATAAAACCAATCCTTATAACATAAAATTCAGCCAATGAAAATGACCTCAAACTATCCCAAAAAGTGCGCTAGGATTAATAGTTTGTTAGGGCAAAGTTATAGCTAATTTCTAGGGTTAGTTTAGGATTTATCTAGGTTTGGATGGGTAGATTTATGAAACCCTAATGAGTATAGGTTATTTTTATTACAACAACAATTTTTAGTGGGTGAAAGAGAATTCCTCAATGAGGCAAGATAGCCTAAGGCTCAAGGAAAAAAATCCAAGTGAGTGAACTTCAAGACTTCAACTTTTCACGCTTACCAATGCAATGTTTTATTTCTCCAATGCAATGAATAGTGCCTTTGATAAATGGGTTAGTGGGGTAAAAGGTAAAGATATAGAGATACTACCTCCTTGGGGGTATAAATCCTCTTATTCCCCAAGGAAAGTAAGCTAGCTAGGGTTTAAAAATAAGGGGTGTATGTCCTTATACTTCCTTAGAAAACCCTTGCAAACAATAATTCTATGCTTAAATTTATGGTGGAGCTAAAGCAGTGTTGTATGAACTTATATTCCGTATCTAGCCTTATCAACAATCAACCTTGATCTTGAATTACAAATTATAGTAACAAGTAAAATTCCTTACCAATACAAATAAAAACAAGATAAACCATAACGTGCCAAGATAAACCACCATAATAGCTAGAAAATAACTCCAAGAGCTAGCACATCATCATCATGCACTCCATAACCAAAGAAATCACCATACCATAGCACAAGAGAACACAAAGCTTCAGGGTAGTGAAAATTTCAGTCCTTAGCTCTTCAAAATGGGAGATCTATGATTCCAAATAAGATTTCATGATCTCTATTTATACAAAATGTCTATCACATAGTTTTTCCACTTATCAAGGGTAAAACATAAGATAAGGGGTCAACAACCCTTATCTTACCCCTTGCATCAAAATATTATTAAACAATTCATCTTAAAATTCACTTTTACACAAAAGAAACCCCAGAACAAGGTGACGTCACCCCTTTAGGGGATGTTTTGGCACTTGAGCAAGTTGTTGGAGAAGATGTGGAAGTTGTTGGGGCTCTTTGAGCCTCTTCATCATGTGTTAATCCTTCTCCATCCCTCATCCAGTGAAAATATTCCAAGTTTCAATGTGCAATCACTACATCACCATCAAACACCCTCTTGGATGACGTCAACCCTCAAAAGATGGTGTTTTTCCTCTCCTACAAATTTTTTTTGGGTGCTAGAGGTTGGATAATATCCTCCATGATGTCAAGTAATCCTCCAAAGTCATCTCTTTGTGATCCGGTGTGCGGGCCTACTACATCCAACCTGTGGGATCCTTACCCCATGGAATCCCAAGCTAGGCTTGTTCTCCCAAAACTGGCCACCAAGTGAGGTCCTGCAGAACAAAAGGGTACGCCCTCCAAAGATATCAAGTCAAATATATCATAACAAGTATAATACACATTTAATAAGCAAGGTAGCTAAACATGTGAATCAAAACTACCTCATCAAATTAAACAAAATCTCAAAACCCTATACGATTGACCAAGTTTAAGTATGGGAGGGGTGTCATAAAGATCCTATTGGGTAGACCAAGACTCTCAAGTAGGGGATGATCCTAAGGATGGCCTTTCAAGGTCATGAAATGGATGATGAGGTGGAAGGGGTTCAAACTTCATAGGTCATTGATTTTCATGACATACAAGGGCTTGTATTATCTCATTCATGGGTGCCTTTGTAGAGGGTGTATGGCACCTTCATTTGCAATGCATTTTTTCCAAGCCCATATTGCCATTATTTGTTTCTTTCATGTTTTAAGAAATGAGTTGAATGCCACTGTCCTGGCATGGTGTCCATATAATGACAATGTCACTCAAAAATACCTTGTGGAAATGAGAAGGTTGGCTCGTGATGAGACCTCATATCCTCCAACTAATCCCCTAAGAATTCATTATCATTTATTCTTGTAGGTCCCTCTTTTCTTACAGAGAATCATTTCATTTATTTCTCGGGGATCCTTGGGTGAAGCATCTGGAAGGTTGATATCTAGGATTTTATCCTTTTATCCAACAACAATCTCTCCGGGCCTTCAACCCCTTCTTCCCATGAAATGAGGTACACGCCCTTCTTGGGTCACTAAAGTCAAAGAGCTTATACGAGGGAAATATTATGGGAATATAATGAGCGGAAAGTGGTATGTATGGTCGAGAATGGTACGATAGCCCCTCAAGGGACCCCCAGTCACAAAACTTCCCGAAAGGTTGGCCACTTACTAGGAAATCTATGACACTCACCAAGGTGAAATAGGGTCAAAGGCATAATGTCTAAGTAGGAATTCTATAATCAAAAGTATATTAAATACAACATGTTCAAATGGCTCAAATATTAGGGTGATTACCTACCACAATACCTGACTTGTACCACATGGAGAAAGACCCTTCTGCCTTCCAGAATCTAGCTGGTGTGGTGGATGTGTTGACAATGGATCAAATGTGGTGACAGAGTAGGCTTCTATATGTGAAAGTGGACATTGTTGGTCATGTAGTCTCTCGACACTCCATATCTGCAACCTGAGGGCCTCGAGACATGATCTCCTTAGTTATCCCACAAAATGGGGATAACATATGGCTCCTACTTGGGGACATGTGCTCATCGTAGAGTGCATGATAACCGCAACATATCTTGGTAGACACGTTCCTACACTGAAACAAAAACCATCAAATCTAGGGTGGTTCTATCACCCTTTATCCATATACATCAAAATCCAAATGAAAACTAGTCTAGAAAAGAAAATTTTAGCATTTTTTAAAAAATTTTCTAAACCAAGCATGAAATCAATAATGTAGGTAGAGAAAAATGAAATATTAAATGCATCTCAACTAACATGATAAATCAAGATGCAAATGCAAATAAATCAATATGACCTACCTACTTACCTGGGGCCTTTGGGCCCTAAATATCAGGTGATATATGATGTCAGGTGAATTCATACAACCAATGCAACTAGTTGATCATCTCATCAAAGTATCTCCCCCTTTGCTTGATTGTGTAAAACATGAAAGATAAGTCAAGCACACAATGATCATGAGAATAAATAGATATATAATAAATTGTGAAATGAAATTCATGGAGATGGGTGGGGGGAGAAAATCCTACTGGAAAGAATATCCACAACTCTAATCATCCAAGGAATCATGCTTGAAGTGATATCCACAAGCTTGATCAACCCATATCTGAAGAGGAATATTGTATATAGATGACAATTCATCTTCATTCATGCACAAAGATTTTTCACTCGTTAAATACTAAGAGGAGGCGAGAGAGAGAGAGAGAGAGAGAAAGAAGACTGCATGGATTCTCGAAGAAGACGATAAGAGGTAAGGGATAACCTCATGTCTAGAGAGAAACTCCTCCCTCAGACTTAGGAAACGTTCTTCTTTATCTGTGAATCCCCACAAAAAGTTTGAATATGAAAGTACTTTTGTTTGGTAATGTGGACCTCGAAGTTCCCCGGGTTGGCCATGAACTCGTTTCTATCAAATTATGATGGCTAAAAAATCCTCACAGAACAAATCTGCATCAAAACTCTCAAGGGGTGGCCAAAAATCATCCTAAAAATGCCACGTTGGGTCATCCTCGAGAGGATGGAACAAATCTGTAATCATATCATTATTAGGATGCCAAATATCTAAATCATACATGCATGAAGACCAGTCCTTTGAAAATGACACTTCAACCCCCTATGCCCGAGGGATACCCTCAATGTCATAAATGGGATCTCTATCAATAATGAAGCAACCCACATCCCATCTACATTTCCCAACCTATATGAAATCATAAATGTGGTCATCAACTATATCTGAGGATTGTTCAACGAATTCATCTGCATCATAGGAGCTTATTACTTGTTCACAAGACTGGAGAACATCATTTTCTTCGAAAGGGAAAGAAAATAACAATGTATCGTTCAGGCCTACTGCAAGAGAAACTTCATCGAGAGCCTTTTGGCAGTTTTCTTCATTTCCACAATCATGGAACAAAGCATCATCAAAGTGTTCAAAAGGATTATAACTCATCATGTTCTCTTATTGATGTGCAGGAGAAGTAGAGGTATGGATGTACTCATCAAGTGGAATGGAAGATACTTCATATTCATCATATGTCTCATTCGGATCTGCTTCATCAGGATTTTCTTCAATCTTTTCTTCATCCTCATCTATAGGAAAACCTTCTCTTCAAAGAACGTCTTTGAGTTCCTGGAAAGTATCTTGCAAATTCTAGGTAGCTGGTCGAAGGTGCTTGAGAAATTCTTCAATGAGCTTGGTAGAAGAATGGATTCTCTTCGGGTTACATGAGTGTGCAAGTAAATTTATTTGACTTGATCCCAGTGAAGATACAAAAATATTCATTATCACATCCTCATGTAGCACATCTAGGCTTGAAGCATACTTCATATAATTGATGACATGGGTGACTGCTAGAGATGGATCGCCATTAAATTTATGACAACTTTCCCTCCACTCCGGGGAGAAATGATTTGGATATCTAGGGATATCCTGAACATCAAAGGAGGAATAAACCTTATGGAATTCCCATAGCAAGTCTCGTGAGGCCATAGTTTCATTACTTAGGGTAATACCTCAATGGAGTCACCATATGAGCTCAAGGATCGTCAAAGGGTGGAAAGGGATAAGGTGGAATTTCCAGATGAACTTCAAAAAGAGCTCATCAAGGGTGGAAAGGGAACGTTCCTTGGGTGGAGTCGCTAGGAAAGCTAGGGAAAAGGATTTGGGATATCTTTCCAAAGTGTCGTTAGGGTTCAGAAGAGGATTCAAAATCCTCCCCAACAATGGTGCCAAAATGTTATTGCACAAGTTGTAGGTTGGGAAAATCTCGACCCAACCCCCAATTGGCGACAACTTAGAGAGAACCTACCCACTGTCACCTTAGGTAGGTGTTCTTGTCACTTTAGAGGTGAGGTAGCCACCTCAAGGAGGGGAATACTAGTGACCCCAGGGTGATTGAGATGGAAAATAAGATCTATGAATGGATTTCCCTAAAGTTCAAGTTTCTATATGGAAAAGGGAACTTGGAAATGAGTCTAGAGAGTTTCTTAAGGTTGTCAATTCTTTGAGTAATCTGCCAAGAGTGAATACCTTCCCGAGACACAAGGAAAACCAAGTATATGATGCAATATGCTAGTTGGACAAGAAAATTAATCTTTATGTCCCTAATTGCAGCAACAATCAGTGATATATATCAGCATATAAAATATAATAAGAGCTACAAAATAAGTGCTAAAAGTCTAGTTAAGTAAGAAAAATACAAGCTAGCAAAGACTAGTTTAACTCAAGAATGAAAGAGCAAGACCTTAGCATAAAAGCAAGGCTGCCACAAAAAGATTACTGAAGTGATATTTATCAACCATATTTCTTTAGCAAACCAATCCTTATAACATAAAATTAAGAAAATGAAAATCACCTCAAACTAGCCCAAAAAGTGCGCTAGGGTTAGTAGTTTGTTAGGGAAAAGTTAGAGCTAATTTCTAGGGTTAGTTTAGGAGTTATCTAGGTTTAGAGGGTTAGATTTCTGCAGCCCCAATGGATATAGACTATTTTTATTACAACATAAATTTTTAGTGGGTGAAAGAGGACGCCTCAATGAGGTAAGATAGCCTAAGGCTCAAGGGAAAAAATCCAAGTGAGAGAACTTCAAGACTTCAAATTTTCACGCTTACCAATGCAATGTTTTATTTCTCTAATGCAATGACTAGTGACTTTGATAAATGGGTTAATGGGGTCAAAAGTAAATAGCTAGAGATACTACCTCCTTGGGGGTATAAATCCTCTTATTCCCCAAGGAAAGTAACCTAGCTAGGGTTTAAAACTAAGGGGTGTATGTCCTTATAATTCCTTAGCAAACCCTTGCAAAAAATAATTCTATGCTTAAATTTATGGTGGATCTAAAGTAGGGGCGTATGCACTTATACTCCCTACCTAGACTTAGCAACAATCAACCTTGAGCTTGAATTACAAATGATAGCAACAAGTTAAATTCCTTACCAATCCAAATAGCAATAAAATAAACCATAACATGCCAAGATAAACCGCCACAATAGCTAGAAAAGACCTCCAAGAGCTAGCACATCATCATAATGTACTCCATAAACAGAAAGCACCATACCATAAAACAAGAGAACATCAATCTTCAAGGTAGCAAAAATTTCAATCCTTAGCTCTTCACAATGGGAGAGTTTTGATTCCAAATGAGATTTCATGATCTCTATTTATACAAAATGTCTATCACATAGTTTTTCCACTTATCAAGGGAAAAACATAAGATAAGGGGTCAAAAACCCTTATATTACCCCTTGTATCAAAATAATATGAAACAATTCATCTTAAAATTCACTTTTACACAAAAGAAACCCTAGAACAAGGTGACGTCACCCCTTTAGAGGACATTTTGGCACTTGAGAAAGTTGTTGGAGAAGATGTGGAAGTTGTTGGGGTTATTTGAGCCTCCTCATCATGTGATAATACTTCTCCATGCTTCATCTAATGAAAATGTGCCAAGTGTCAATGTGCAATCACTCCATTACCATCAAACCCCCTCATGCATGATGTCAACCCTCAAAAGATGGCGTTTTGCCTCTCCTAGGAAAATAGTTTGGGTGCTAGGGGATGGATAATATCCTCCATGATGTCAAGTAAGCCTCCAAAGGAATCTCTCTATGATCTAGTGTGTGGGCCTACTACATCCAACCTGTGGCATCCTTGCCCCATGGAATCCCAAGCTACGCTTGTTCTCCCAAAACTTTCCACCAAACGAGGTATTGCAAAACAAAACGGTACACCCTCCAAAGATATCAAGTCAAATATATCATGAAAAGTATAAACCACATCTAATAAACAAGGCACCTAAACATGTTCATCAAAACTACCTCATCAAATTAAACAAAAGCTCAAAACCCTATACGATTGACCAAGTTTAAGTATGGTAGGTGTGTCATAAATATGATATTGGGTAGACCAATACCATCAAGTAGGGGATGCTCCTAAGGATGGCCTTTCAAGGTCATGAAATGGATGATGAGGTGCAAGGGGTTCATACTTCATAGGTCATTGAGTTTCATGACATAAAAGGTCTCGTATTATCTCATTCATGGGTGCCTTTGTAGAGGGTGTGTTTCACCTTTGTTTGAAATGGATTTTTTCCAAGCCTATCTTGTCATTCTTTGTTTCTTTCATGTTTTAAGGAACAAGTTGAAGGCCACTTTCTTGGTGTGGTGTTCAGATAATGACAATGTCACTCAAAAATACCTTGCGTAAATGAGAGGGCTGGATCATGATGAGAAATTGATCCAGGTGGATATTGGTGGCCACCCACCTATTCCACTGGCTCGAAAAACAGTTTTCCACCTTGGCAATTTTTCGACAGTTTTTTGGGTTCCAAACTTTTGGGGTTGTTTTGAGGCCCTAAACGATGTTTTTTGGGGATTTGGTGCCCAAGTGATTATTAAAAGCATTGAATAGTCAAAAATTGTTCTTCTCGGTTATACCTTTCCAACGGTGTATTGAGTGCCCCAAACGAAGATCGTATGAAAAAATTACACCCCCGGGAAGTTGGTGTATCAACTACCCCCATCGGGGCCCGCAATCCTTTTGGATTTTCATATTTTGGCGTTAGGGTCTTGGATTTTAGTTATGTTAAAAAGGCCTTTGGAGCCTCATTGTAATGATCATCTTCTTGCGAATGTGAGTAGCTGTCATATCTCTTCTTAGAGATATGCTGCCACCATTCTAGCGAGTCTTTCAATCTGTATTTTTACAGTCTTTGTACATTTCGTTCATTAATATAAATTGTGTATTACTGTATCTCTGTGTTTATGGTTGCATCTCTAATATATTTATGTTATATTATTGGATATCCAAGATATCTCTCTACATTTCTTTATTATATCTCCGCTCTCATTTCGTGCCGAAAATGATCCGGATCAGAACCCCTTTCTCTCAGTTGTGTAACTGAGAGCCACTACCCTAGCTTGGTGACCAAATGATGGTAATGTCATACCGCTAAATACCCATGATCATGATAGGTCAGCTCATGATGAGACCTCCTATCCTCTAATTATCCCCCTAAGCATTCATTATCATTTACTCTTGTAGGTCCCCCTTTTCTTAAGAAGAATCATTTCATTGCTTTATTGGGGATCGCTGGGAGAAGCATATGGAAGGTTAATATCTAGGATTTTATCTTTTTAGCCAACGAAAATCCATCTGGGCCTTCATCCTCTTCTTCCCATGAAACGAGGTACATGCTCTTCTTGGGTCACTAAAGTCAAAGGGCCTAGAAGAGGGAAATATGATGGGAATATAATGAGTGAAAAGTGGTATGTATGGTCGGTAATGGTAAGATAACCCCTTAAGGGACACCCAATCACAAACCTTCCCCAAAGGTTGGCCACTTACTAGGAAATATATGACACTCGCCAAGGTGAAACAGGGTCAAAGGCATAATGTGCAAGCAAACATTCTATAATCAAAAGTAGCTTAAATAAAACATGTTCAAATGCCTCAAATATTAGGGTGATTACTTGTCAAAACTCCTGACTTGTATTGCATGGAGAAAGAACCTTCTACCTTCTATAAGCTAGCTGGTGTGGTGGATGCACTGACAATGGATCAAATGTGGTGACAACGTAGCATTCTCTTTATGCAAGTGGACATTGTTGGTCATGTAGTCTCTCGAAACTCCATATCTGCAACATGAGGGCCTTGAGACATGATCTCCTTGGTTATCCCACAAAATGGGGATAACATACCCCACATGCATCATGGGAATTACTCTCCTCACTCTCTCATATATAATTGAGGTGAAGGAGGTCCTTTGAGCGTGCAATGGAGTGTGATGTAATGCTCATTGCAAATGAGAATAACCGACAACTCTTTTTCTTCAGACATAAGCTACCACCATTCTAGCCACTTTGTGTTCTATAGTATTTTGTTATTCATCAATAGAAGTTGTTATCTGCTATATTTTCGTTTGTATCTTTGTCATAATGTTTTTTGATATTTCTAGATATAAATTGTGTATCCAAAAATCTCAAAAAACAATATAATATATTATTTATAATATGTATAGATATTAATATTAAATATATTAAAATATTTATTAATTATCTATGATATCCTATTAATTATATAATAAATAATAAATTGTAACTATTATTTTAATATTAAGATGTTATTAATAATCACCATAACCAGGTGATGGTGGGATTTGATTGAAAAAATTGGGGGTTACACTATTAGCTCAAAGGGTTCAACCCTCTATCAAGCTCAACCCTCTCATGCTTTCTCAAGATGGTGCAATTATGCCTAGTTACCAATTTCCCCAACCAATTCATACAAAAAAAATAAAAATAAAAATAACCCCTCAC
>ML778189.1:499594-568568 GCA_009831015.1 Picea engelmannii
ATTATTTCAAGTTAGGGTTGTTGACTAATCCAAAACTAGTCATGGTTGAGACAAGCAGTTGATGAGTTGGCACATACATGAGGTGTATAGTTGATGATGTTGGTACATATTGATGAGTCATTGTTGATGAGTATTTGACACATAATTGGTATATACTTGGTACATGGTTGGATGCACTTGTTTATGGTACAGGTTGATTACAGGTTGTTTGACACAGTTTGGTGCATGGTTGATGCTCTTGTTTATGGTACAGATTGATATCTGTTGAGGATTGTTGCCTCATATTAGTTGGTGCTGAGAATGTAAGTTGAGTCTTGCATATAGAGCTGGTGCTCTTGTAGAGTTGTACTCTATTCAGTTGTTGCTGAAAAACCCCTGGATTGAAGTCCATAATAAAAAGAAAAATTGTACATACATCTTGTGTTCCTTGTGGAGATGATTTGTTGATGATATATTGTTGATATATGTTGCTGATATGTATTCACATCTAAATGATTATTAATTACATCAATGAGTAATGAGTAAATGTCGAATGCTAACTAATGAGTTTTGTGTAAGAGGGAAGTTTTGGGGAAAAGATCCCCACACTCATTCACCCCCCCCTCTAAGTGTGGTAGGTGTGTCCAACATTTCCTTGAGAGAAACTAATCAGTTTAATTCTGTTAGAAGGACTAAGATAGTTAGGATTATCCTAGACATACTTTTGGTTAAGTTAAAGTTATAGGAATTATAAGAATCTTTACCTATTCTCGTTTTGAAGATTCGTTTATGAGTTTTCGAAGTTAAGGCGAGACCTTTCTCCTTTATGAAGATCATGGGATGATATCAAGAATCATGCGAAGGTACAACTTGAAGATGAATAGGGGAACAGAAAGAGGATTCAGATGTTATTTTGCAAGTACAATCACTCTTAAGCAAGCTTCTTACTAGACTTTTGAAACTTTTTCTTAAAGTCTTTTTATTGCTTTTTTTTTTTGTTTTTTTTTTTTATATCCAGAGAAAATTATTAATAATTAAAAATAACTTTCATTCCTCTGGTTGTAGGTTAGGTGATGATATTAGTAAACATGATATTTGTTTCTTACTCATTAACGTCTTCTTAAAAATTTTGACTTGAGTTTACAGGGCAGAAGTTCATACCTCAGAATTTATTTATATTTTCAGCTAAGCAGACTATTAGTTTATCACCTGTTTTGAGAGAATTTTAAGGCGAGTATATATGCATGTCACCTTTCTGATATCTCAAGTCTCTCGACTCTCGTAAAGTATCCTGAATTACAAATAACATGGAAAATATCAGGAATTTATATATATCCAAACTATATGAGTTACTTATTTTTATAATATTTTTATTTTATTTTTAAATAAACTAACCTGGTTTTATTTACAATGAAAGCACAAACATACCCCAGAAAATGAAAAACTATAAATCAAAAACAAAGAAATTAAACCGGTATATACAGTGAAGGTCTGGGAACTGATTATTGCATAAAATGCTTCAGGTAACGCCCATTGATAGGGGCATTAAGAATTTGACGATCCAGATTTTCTAACAAAAATGAATTCTTTCCCTCCGAAGCTGTGATTTTGAAAGGTCCACACCGAATATGGTTGAATTTACCGTGCTTTCCTAAATATTCCTTCCTAACATCCCACTTTAGCACCAAGTCACCAGGAAGGAATTATCTGTCTTTCGCCTTTTGTTCAAACAGGGCTTTCATTTTATCTTGGTACTTCTGGAGTTTTTCATCTAATTCAGCCCTATTCTGTTGGAATTCAATCAATTGGTTTATTCTTCTAGTGACATGATTTGGCTCCTCCTTCTCGTCTTGCCAGAGTTTCATTACAGGAAAAGCAAGGTTTATAGGTAGTACCATGTCAGTCTCGTACACCATGTGGAAAGGAGACATCCCGATCGATCTATTAGTTCCTATCCAATTTTCCCACAAGGCATACTTCAAATACATATGCCGAGCTTTTTTATTTTCATTCAACACCTTCTTAATTATGGTGATCAATCTTTTATTTGATGATTCGGCTAATCCATTACCTTGAGGATAGTAAGTTATGAAGTGTCCCAGTACAATGTTGTAATTTTGAAAAAAAATTATCATGGCCATGGACTTAAAAGCTTGAGCATTATTGGTAACGATATTCCAAGGGTAGCCAAATCTTGATAAAATATTCTCTTCCAGAAAACTGATCACTACTGTGTCTATTGTGTTTCATGTAAGAATGGCTTCCACCCATTTAGTAAAATAATCGATAGCGGTCAGGATCCACTTATGTTACGCACTTGAATGAGGATGTATTTCTCCTATAAAATCGAAGCCCCATTGCTGAAACGAAGCTTCAGTTTTTACTGGCACCAAAGGTAGTGCAGGAATCTTTTGCTTGCCTACGAATAATTGACAGGGGTTACAAGTTCTAACTTTAACATTCACATCAGTGAATAATTTTGGCCAATAATATCCCTCTCTTAGTATTTTATAGGTTGTTTCTCTCCATGCGTGATGTCCTCTAGACACTCCTTCATGAAACTCATCTATGACCTTCTCTATTTCATATTCTATCAAACAACTAAATAAGAAACCCAGAGGATCCTTCCAATATAGTTGACCATCTACAATACAATATTTTTTTGTGTGCAACTTCAACATTCTTTCTTTAGAAGGAGTCATGTCACTCAGGAATTGAAGAGTCAGTAAATACGAAACTATCTCACTATACCAAGCTGAAGAAGAGAACTTATCCTGGATTTGAGTTGTAGGCACTTGATTGTCGAACTCTTCTATATCTAGAATTTCTTCATAAGCCTGCAAATGATTTATTCCAAGCGCTCTGAGATTAGATTCATCTAGTATCTTAGACAAACCCTATCCTTTGACAAGCTTCGTCAATTTCACTTCCAGATCAAACTCTTGAATTTTAGCAAGCCATCAGCCTCTCCTTCCATCACTATCGGGTTGAATCAATATATCTTTAACGGAACTGGTGGGTACATATGCTATGATTTTAGAATGTAGCACATAAGTTCTGAAAGCTTTGAGGGATTTTACCATTGCATAAGCTTGTTTTTACAATATATCGTATTTGATTTCAGCATCTCTGAGACTTTTTCTAAAAACTGTGATTGGTTGTTCGAAACCCTCATTGTTTTTTTGTAATAGTACAGTTGCGATAGTATGTTCAGAAGCAAATGAAAAAATCTGAAATTATTTCATGTAATTTGGGCTTGCCAGAACCAACGCTTTTCTTATAACCTTTTTAATACGTTCGAATGACTCTTTGGCTTCAGTAGTCCACTTGACCTCGCTGTCCTTCTTGAGCACATCTATAATCAATTTTACAATTTCAGCAAAATTTGGGATAAATCTTCTTAAAAAAATATTTTTTCCTAAAAATGACTAAATTTCTTTTCTATTTCTAGGAATATTGATAGTATCTATAGTTTCAACTCTTTTTGGGTTGATTTTAATTCCATCTCGAGATATTATGTGGCCCAAGAGTTGACCTTCCTTCATTGAAAAGTGATATTTCTTGGGGTTTAAAGACAAACCGAATTTGCGACATTTCTCAAAAGTCTATTTGAGGTGTACTAGATGTTCTGCATCAGACTTAGAAAACACAGTTAGGTCATCAAGGTAAATGACAATGAACTTATCTCTTTCACCGACAAAAGCGATGTCCATAGCTCGTTGGAAAGTTTCTCATGCATTCATTAAACCAAATGGAATTTTATCATATATAAAGGTGCCCCACGGGGTGGTGAATGCGGTTTTCTCTTTGTCATCCTCATGGACTGCGATTTGGTTATATCCTAAAAATCCATCAATCATAGACATTATATTATCTCCTACTACTTTTTCCAACACGTAATCCATTTTAGTTACTGGATAATTATCTTTGAGTGATGATCTGTTTAGATTTTTGAAGTCCACGCACAGTTTGATCTCACCATTTTTCTTCCTAACCGGAACTAAATTAGTTACCCACTCGGAGTACCTGAGTGGGACAATGATCTTGGAATCCAGAAGTTTCTTTACCTCTTTTTCTATTATGGGTAGTAATATAGGGTTTACTTGTCTGAGCTTCTGCCTGAATGGCTTGACACCCGGCTTCAGAGAAATTTTATGTTCAATTATGGTGGTATCATAAGTTCTTAATTCATCATAGGACCAAGCAAAAACATCCTTATATTGTTTGAGAAATTCATCATATTTACTTTTTATTTCAGGAGGAAGGTATTTAGATAATTTTACCAATCTAGGAGTTTCCTTGGTGCCTATATCAAAATATTCAACTTCTTATGGCCGAGGTTGTAAAGTAGACTTCAAGGGAATGTAATCATGATTAAATAATCTTTCCATGGGAATCAGACCTTTGGGGATCTGATTATTTTTCAGTATCAGCATATGGCGATTAACAATCTTATCTCAAAACTCTTGAATATCTTCTCCTTCTTGCATAATCCAAACATGGCCATTCTAATTTTCTTGGTCAATATGTGTTTCGGCAAAGTCATCCACCATTTCTAGGAATTGTCTGATTTGTTCATCATCTTCAAAAACCTACCAGTGTTGTATAGTTTTTGGTATGGAAGGTCTGTGCCTCATTTCTATATGATATTTTAGTTTGAAAAGAGTAGGAGGTACAAACGTTGAGGCTGCTTTGGCCAATGAAGCTACCTATTGATTTTTTGCTCTGGGAATGTAGTGAACATTAACCGATGAGAAAAAGTTTTCAATCAAGTCCCATGCACAATTTCTGCAAGACCTTAACCTAGGGTGTTTATCCTGGTACTGACGATTTATCTATTTTATAATTAATTCTGCATCACCATAGACTTCCAAGTTTTTAATTTTCAACTTCCTAGCAGCTTCTAATCCCAAAACCAGGGCTTCATATTCGCATACATTATTGGTGTAATCAATGTCCAACTGTAACCTATAGGAGAAAGGGATAATCAACTCATCTGCTGGTGCCACAAATAGCGCTCCTGCTCCTTCACAAGACAAAGCACCATCGAGATACATTTTCCAAACTCCAGTACTATATACATCTTTATTTGTTTTTTCTGTTTTTTATTTTTCTGTACATTCTCCTAAATCATCATCTATTGATAAAATACAGTTTTCTAAATCTTGATCTGCGATACAAATAGGGTATTTATTCAGATTCATCGGATCACTTACTGTAAATGCTAGCCTTGTTTCTCTGTACAAGTGGGTAAACTATCCATTGAAAACTGGAATTGTAGCGTATGTCATATCTAGTTGGAGGGATCCTCCAAGTTTAGCGCCCCAAGACCTGGATAACAAGATGCCATACTTTGGAGGTATATCAGCAAAAACTACATCCATCAAAACACTTTTTACAGGAACCTGCGCAAGATTAACCACTAAATCTTTAATCATACCCATACATTTGACTTTCCTTGAATCAAGATAATACAAATCTTTATATGGTCGAGTAATTTTGAGACCTAGTCTATCCATAATACCTTTGGGCATCACATTGTGAGAAGATCCATAATCCAACATGCAATTATGGAGTAGATGATCATCTACAGTTAACATAATATAAAAGAGAGCGACAGTATCTCTGGCACTTTCAAAGTGTGGACCAAAGATTATATTCGGTTTATCATCTTTCAAATTTATAACGTTAGCCTGACTTTTAGTATCTGAAAAGTTTATCATTTTGGCAATTTGTTTCCTGTATACAGGGTTTTTTTCTAGTTTGACCATAGGTACAGGGATCTTGATTTTATTAATTTCATTCTCTAGATTAAAACTTCCCACTGCCCTATCGGCTTCCTTAGTTTGTATTTCTATTTCCCTTTTTTCTGATTTATTAATTTGTGTTGCTTTTGTTTCTGCCATGGGAATTTCCGTTGTTCTTGTATTAACAACTGGTGTTTTTGCTGCCTTTGTCTTGGTAGACTGTGTGTCAGTAGCCTTGGTTTTAACAGTCTATTTTTCAGCATCTTTTGGAGCTGCCTCATCTGTTTCCCCTCTCGGCAAAATTTTCTTCGGTAGGGCAGTTGTGACATTTATGTTTCTAGGCCTTAGATTATATTTCTGTTGAAGCTCAGCCATTATATTATAAATATTCCTTGATAAGCAGAATCATTTGTAATATTCATACTCTCATTGCTATTAGACCAACCTCCTACATTTAGAGATTTTTTATAATCTTGTCTCATCAAATAAAGTTCTTGACAATCATCGCTAAGATTATTGATATCTTCCTCGAACTCCTCAAAATTTTGCATGTCTTCTCCTCCTATAAAATTTTCATTATTAAAGGGGGATTGAATCTTTTGTTCTTCATTCTTAATTTGTCTTTGTTGTATTTGAGGGTTAGGATTCCTTCTGAAATCCTTTCTAGGGAACTGATCATTCTTTGATTGGTCTAATTCCATTCTCGATATTTTATTAGACAATTCTTTGATTATTTTAGCCATATCATCCATTTTATCTTATGAGGATCTTCCAACTCCGGATGGTCCTGCTTGTTCCCTGAATCGCCTCGTTTCTTTATTTCCCATTTCAAATTTTGTTTTGTAATTCCCTGATGCCATCATATTTGACTCAATTTCCATGACATCTTCCTGCATTTTGGTGAGATCGACAGATCTTCTTTCTCTCAACAATAAAGAAAAATTGGGGTCAAAAGCCCTGGCGTAAGTTACTTTTGCTGCAGGTTGGGAAGGTTTGACCTCAGCTAGTATCTTGTTATATAATTTATTAAATCTTTGGGTAAATTCGAGAACTATTTCTGAAGTTTTCTTTCTTAAAGCTCCAAACTCGATTAGATAGTAAAGGTGATATTTTCTCTCTCCCCATTATCCGAGAAAGGTGC
The DNA here is from genome assembly GCA_009831015.1 of Picea engelmannii. Taxonomy (NCBI): domain Eukaryota; kingdom Viridiplantae; phylum Streptophyta; class Pinopsida; order Pinales; family Pinaceae; genus Picea; species Picea engelmannii. Next base: position 506,462 of record ML778189.1, read on the forward strand.
TTTCTAACTCATCATATGATCCTATGGAAGCCACTGACAGTCCTCGGAACCATGTTCTCACCTGTCTTTCAAAATTTTGAAATAGAAGTCTTGAATAAACGTCTATGTGTTCAAGGCCAAGGATATCAGCAAATTGATTGAAGAAATTAATATGTTCAGTCGCGGTTAAATCCCCCTCTCCTGTGAATTTCGACAGTTTTTTCATATAATTTTCAGTTAGATCATGGAGAGGAACTGGGAGGACCAAAGGAGAACACTTAGCAACATCTTTGGCAAAGATTCTAGGGGGTGGGGGTGGTACTTGACTGTCTCCTCCTCCTCCTCCAGCACCACCACCTCCTCCGACTGCAACCATTGATAATTTAGAGGGTGAAACTTGGAGATTATAGAGAAGACTTTTAAAAATGTGTGGTAACCTTTCGGCTGGGTCTGGATAAAGTAGAAAATTTTCAGGGAACTAATTGTCAGGGGATAGGAAATTAGAAAAATAGGGAACTAGAAAAGGAGGATTGGTTTCTTCGGACTCACAGGATGTGTGCACAGGAGAACCAACAGGAGTCGAGTCAAGGTATAAAGTATATTCTTTTGAAATTTGAGAGTTTGGAAATTGAACTTCAGGAACTGATGAAGCTTCAATCAAATAGGGAAGTGAGATAGATATTTTACCTCTATTGGTAAAGGAAATAGTTGGAAAAGTCTCAGTTTTAAACTCAGGTAAAACCAACTCAGGTTCTAGGGTTTTGATTTTGTCGATGGATGTTTCTCCAAAAAGGAATTGGGTGGAACCTTCTTGTGAAGATAACTGCTCAAGTAGACCCTTAGTCTTTGACTGCGTAGATCTAGGTTGATAAATCCCATTTGTTGATGAAGTAGTCTGTTTAAGGTATCTTCTTGGTTTCAAGAGTTTTTTAGGATCAGATTTAGGCGAGGTCTACTTATCGTCTGGATTCTTTCTGGAATTTTTTCGATTGAAACCCAGCTTATGAGTTGTGGAGTTGCCAAGTGAAATATAAAAATTATCCTTATAATGTATTCAATCTTTGTTCACTATCAAAGAAAGAAACTTACCGATATTGTTCTCCCGGGGAAAAAATAACTTCGATTCTCCATCCCCGGCAACGGTGCCAAAAATATGTTGTTCCTGAGTTTATACTTAAGGCTCACAGCATAATGTCAGGAATCACAAAAATAAAGAGAGAGTTTTTAATATGAAAAGAAGGTCAATACCTTTAATAAAAAGAAGCTATGGCTAATTTCTAAGTTGTCTATGTCTAGCTTCCCAATGTTCGTGGACATTTATATCTTGTTCAATCGTTGCCCATGAGCGTTCAATCTCAACCCGGGTAGTGGCAGTCTCTAAGATGGTGTTAAACAAGGTTAAAGAAATGTAGGTTTGATCTTTAAGACCGGGCTCAATATTGGGTTGTCTTGCAATAGGTACAGTCATGGAGAAAAGAAACGATTAAAGGGTTTGTTGTTTTTAATATTTGCTTTTTCTATTTTCAATTAAACGAGAAAAGTTCCTAAAATTGAAATAATGATATAACAGCTCAGAGGCCGTTTTTCGTATTTGAGTTAAATTTGAGAATAATGAATGTAATGAGAGAAAAACATAAAGTTGTTAAGCAAAGAAAGGCATCAATCACAGAAGAATCTTACTTTGCTACAGAAGAAGAAAATAGATGATGTGACCTTTAATGAAGCGTAAAATGTAGCAATCTAACTAACTCTTAGGTCTTATATTGCTAATAGCAAACACAGAGGAAAATTTGTAAGCAATCAGATAACTAAACGAAATATATAACCACAGTATACGTTGTACTAAATTGCGATCTAGCATTCATCAAAGACATATGAATAAAGATGATGGAATATGAAAGAACAAAAGAACACATAACTCAAAATTTGACAAAATATGGAGTCTCTGGTCTGCACTTGTATTAATTCTCAAAGAGGAGAGATTTCTCTATTACAATTGTCAAGAAGCAACCTTTCTTTAGTCTTTTGAAAATATATTTATACAAGAGAATCTCAACCCTAGGTGGTTGGAATTCTCATTATTCCTAGGTAATAACGGTTTACAAAAATGAAAACTTGGACCATTTGACTTGGTTCTTCTCTATCTCTCTCTCTCTTACCAACAGAAATAGATAAGCACTTGTTACTTCATTGATTATTTGAGGTATTCCCTTCACTTTGCTCAAGACATTCGACACACCTACTTAAAAATTGTACTAATAGTCTAGAAGGTTCTATCATGTCTTTTGCCTCAAAAAGATATAGTTTCTTTTGTAATTGTAGCAACCTGTCTTGTATCCTTTTATCTTCAGAAATCATTGACTATAACTATAGATTTGGCTTCATCAGCCATCTATCTATTTGGGCAATGTCAACCTGCCTTAGCTATGAAATTTTATCCCCAGCTGCCTCTAAGATTTCTTTGATGTCAATTTGATGCTTTACAATGTCGATCTAACCTAGTATTTCAAAACAATTATCCTTTACGAGGCCTTTGTTAAGAAAATGAAAAATCTCTTCACAATCCTCTTTTATTTCCTTGGTCGTTATTTTACTCTTGGATATATTAGCCTCCCATGTTTTTAATATTATATCCCCTCTGATTTTCTCTACAATAGTTAATTTGAGAGTTCTAGGAGTTACAGATATTTCTTCTTTAGTTGATGACATGACTGCTTTTTGGAAAGTGATCCGAGATGCAGTAGCCTCTCTTTCTCTGAAATCAATATTTTCCAATGATTGGTTTACTTCCTGAAAATGATCTTGGATGATTCCTACCCTAGCAAAAATATTTTGTTCTGTTATTTTCAGTTTCTTTAGCACTTCCAATGCTTGAGCCTAAAACGGTGCTATATCTACAACCATTTCTTCAGTGGAACTAACATTGACTTGTAATTGTTTTATCAACTCGTCTTGCTGGATAGTCTGGCTTTCGTTCTCTTGCATATTCTTATGCATATCGTTAAGAATGTACTTGAGAAGTTGGATTTATTGTTTATCGCTAGCTCTGGCCTGTTCCAGTTCTTTATTGACTTCTTCTCTGACATTCTTTTCTGTATCCCTTATTTGATTTTGAATTCCTCTGCTTCAGTCTTTCCTTCATATTATCGACTGAGAATAGGTTAGCTGTTGCAAAAGCTCTCAAAGAACCGGCTACCACTGTAGTAAAATATTCCTCTTCCAAATTTTGTCCATCAAATAATACTCTCTGCTTTTTTACTGTTGTACCCTCTTTCTGGTGCATCTCTTTCTTCACCATAGCTCTCCTTTTCTTACTAAAAAAGAAATCGGAGGGAGGTATCTCTTCAATAGAGATAGGCGTGAGATCTTCTATGAGTACTACATCTGCATTGGGGTTTCCTCTAGTGAACTGTAATGGGGTGACAATCTGAAAGGGGTTATCAATTCTTGTGGATAACTATTTTTCGGTTCCATCTGTAGTTGATTTATCAGGTGAAGATAGTGTCTTATCTTCTCCTTGCTTTTCTAATGTTTCTGACTGATCTTTGGATTGGTCATCAGATATCTCTGTCGTCGGGATATCCTTTTTTTGAGTCAAGATATCATATTTCTCTGAGTTTTCTGGGGCTTCTTGTTTGATAGAGCTTCCGACTTCTGGGTTCTAGGTCTCTGTTTACTGCGTAGTAGGATACATTAGGTTTTTTCCTTGTAACACTTTCAGAAGAATGCTTCTTCGATGTTTTTGGAAATTGTAAAAATAACTCATTTCCCCAGGTAATAGAGATTGAACTCGGCTCAAAATTTCTTGGTAAGATCTCACCCCTCGAAATACTTCATCCTAAGGGGATTCTTCATGTTCATACTTTTTAATATTGCAATTGTCCATATGGTTACCCACAACCTTCTATGGGTCGTGCTTCTTAAATTCAATGTTAACCAGTTTTATTTCTTCCAAGGCCGCAGCTTCCACTTTGGAGTGGCCGAAATCCAATAAAGAAAATACACCAATCTGTAAGGGAAAAGATGGCCATAATTTTTTTTGCACCGCTTTGAGTTCTTTGCTAATCCCACCAAGTACAGTTTGTCATGCGACCTCACGGCACACCAGTCGGTCTAGCAAAAATTGAGGTAAAGCCTATGGGGGAACTGAACAACCGAAAACTCTGATGTAAGAGAAACACTCCTCGATATACTGGTCTACCACTTTATCCAGGTTAGCCACAACTGTGTTTGAAATTCTAGGAGGTGGGTGGCCAAAAATAGCAATGTGCATCGACACCGCTACCCAATTACAGATTTCATAAAAGAAATCCTTCACCTTGTCTTCCCAGAGTTTTGAATGATAAATATGAATTGGCTCTGTGCTATCTGGAGTCCAGCTCCAGCCCATCAGTGGGAAAGGTGTCATGAAATAGATGGATTCCATAATATAAGCTGACATGAAAAATGAAGTTGGTTTCCCTTTGGCTTTCTTTGCGTGATATTCTGTAATTTCACTAGCCAGATTGTCTGACAATATATTTTCCCAGTCAAAATAATAACCCTCTACCACAGTGTGTATAATGGGTACCCATGGTTGAAAGAAATGGGTTGTGTTCTCTTTTACATAAAGTCTGCACATCATCATGGCTATATACATGAACTGTAGTTGTAATGATGAGATCGATTATATGCAGTGAGAATCAGCTCTGAACATTTCGGGGTGTGAGGACCAGTCCTTGATCAAGTCAGGAAGATTCTTTCCATATTGATCACACTCCTTCTTACTAAAATTATCTAGAAAACTGGCATTATAAGTGAATTTTGATGTTGAAGAAACCTTATACATCACCTGTATGTGTTCCAGCTGAAATGACCCAATATCTACCTTTAGAGAATTAAAAATAGTTCTAGTTGGGATATCCACATGATCTAGTGCCCATTTAATCATGCCATTGTAGGGTAAAAGACTCGACCTTGTTGCTACCTTATGCATATCTACCTGGGCGATAGTCTTGTATTTGAGAGATAAGTCCTCCTTTTCATTGTCGCTTGAATCATTAGGGCAGTTTACCAGTTCGTACTGTAATATGTTGAATACATGCGTCTAGGTTTTGATTGTATTTATACTTCTGGGTGAGGTGTCGGAGATAACCTCCGAACGCTGGCCTGAAGTCTCACTAGTTGCTTTAGCATCTTTTCGTGGAGGCATGGTAGTAGTTCCTGAAAACTTGTTACTTGTCACATAAAACGCATAGGACTGAGTATCCTATTAAGCAAGCTCTACCAAAAGGAGAAAGTAATTGAAAATGAAAAAAAAATTCTTGTCTTAGACACCTCGACCTGCATATACCTTCACTGAAAATACGTTTAATTCTTTTAATACGAAGATTTGGGCATTAAAACAAGATCTTATTTTAAATCATTTCTTCAGGCTGATCATTTAATAACATTGATGGTTAAATTTTCGTGATCGAAAAAACAAGTTGAAATTACCCGTATTAAAATTAGCATAAACTCAACGGTAAAATAAAAGTGTTTTATTTTGTTAATAAACCAAGTTTATGCGTTAATTAATTATGTTTAACCTTAATTTGTTTTGGGGTTTCTGGTCCCGGGTTAACCTAATTCATTTCAATCTATAACTCTCGAATCATGAAATTGCGATTGATTAATTAATATTAATCATGTTTAACATTTATAAATATTCACGATTAATGGATGATTTTGTGACTTCACATTTCGGGGTTTTAAGTTATCGTTTGAGGCAGGATCACTGAAACACGAAGTTGTGAAAAGTTTAATTATCATTAATCATTTTAATTGTTTAATTACTGGATTTAAATTTAAGCTAGTTTCGCAACTTCGCATATCGGGGTTTTGGAGTTCATAGTATGTTTAATTATTTGTATTGCAAAACCCTGAAACCCGATACTTTGAAAGTTGTCTTAGTGCTTTTACTTTTTAAATAAACGGTGGCTCCATAACTTGAGAAGGTGTTAGACCATTGGATTAATCAGAAGACTTTATCGACGGTAGTATCCAAGTGCGCATTTCTCCTTATTTAAACAAAATAAAAATTTTAAAGTCTAATATTTTTATGTTAAAATATATATGTTTCAACAGACCTCTTGTATATTTATTATTATATATTTTTAATGCATATCTTACCTCTCCTCTGTTTGCTAATCTCTATTTTAATCCATCTCTTATTGAGAACATTATATGTAAGAGTTTGGATTATTAAATACTCCATCCCCTCTACAAAGTTATAGAGAAATTGGATGTACCAAAAAATGAAAACTCGATAGCGACTTCATGTTTGCCAGTGTTGGAGGGTCACCGGGGACATGTTAAGTGTATCACCTTCTCAGTATCAGAGTTTATCTCATCCTTTTCTACTTCAATTTCATCTCTTCGCAATATCGTAATGTAACACGCAATGGATTTTTGGTCTAATGGAAGCTTGGACGCCACCATAAAATAGTGGTGGGTTTTTTTTGATGACGGTAAGCACGATGAGAGAAGCAAGACGACACAAAGACTAGTTGGTATCGTACAATAATTAGTGTTTCAATCTTAAACTACATGTTTAATAAAAATATTTTTTCAATCTTGACTACGCATTTAACAAAAGGATTTTTTCAATCTTGATAACTGGTTTAACAAAAAGATTTTTTTAATCTTGATTACATGTTTAACAAAAATATTTTGGAAGATACATGGTGGAATATTTCTATTTATGTAAGGAATACATCTTATGGGATTAAGATGAATTAAATGTCTTCGAATTTGGTGGATTATAAAATGAAATTTTATAGTACTACGTTCATATGATGGATGGCTTGGAGAAGTTTATAAGGTCGAACCTCAGAGCATAGTCAACTATTTACTTTTTTCTAGTCAGAGGACGCGTTAAACCTAAAATAAGTTTGAGATCATTGGTGACTAATATTGTGAGCGCATATATGATAACATAACGGGTATAACACCCTCATATATATATTAAATATATCCAACAATAGTAGCTACATTTTACATGTATTCAATCTTTTTAGTCTTGTTTTTTTAAATACAAATGTTTACAACTCTATTTTGTGCAACCTATAGGGGCCTTTGGAATTTTGTTTTAAAATCCAAATGTTAATTGCTCTATTTTGTGCAGCCTGTAAGGGTCTCTGGACTAGCATAGAAGTTTCCACTCTTAAGATAATGAAGAAATGGAGTTCCCTTCTGACCAATGGGTTTTGAACTTTGGACGTGTGAGAAAAAACCATTGGTATGTTGAGATATCATCCCCTATTATGAGATGTGGATGACTCACGAGCCACAACAATGTTGAGATGCGTGTGGATATTAAATTCATAAACAATAAACAAAATGATGCCATTAATTTATTAGCTATCAATTCTAAATCAAAATTAAAGGATTAAACATAATCTTTGTTGTCTACCAGGTTAATGTTTATCGTATCGAAGAAGAGTAATAACTTGTTGATATTGCAGATTCAACCTCAATCATAAATTGAACATATCGGTGAAAAAATGAACGATCCTTCAAACAAATCTCAAGATATATCCATGGAGGAGGAAACTACCTTCATAGCATACATATAATTATAATCTAGAAGTATATTGCAGTTAAGATGTTGAGCGGCTAGAACAACTATTTTCGGAACGAAATAAAAGAAGCAACTATAATGGTAGAGGAACAAGTTTACCTATAGGTGGTTGTAGCATAGGTTTACCTACTCTATAGACTCTTCAATATTCCAGATCTTCAATGAGGGTGATAAGACCACCTAAAAGATATGATCGCACCCTATGAGATTTCTTGGTTGACGTGCCCCCGACCCGAGACCTAGCTCAATGAAGAAATGTGATGATGACACTCTCTTTTTGGTATTGAGGAATTTAGCCTAAGAATTGGTCGGATGCCATGCCCTAGCCCTCAACTGTATGTTGAACCACAAAAACCAATTTTGTTAGGTGTGGGTAAGCACATTCATAGTTGACAACAAGGTGTGCTATGAAGTGGATTCTAATTATGGTATGACAAAAGGCATGGCCACTCTTTTGGTTGAAGCCCTCTCAGGGTGCTCACCTGCTGAATTCCTCAATCTCACACTAGATTTAATAGTATAATGGGGAGATTACCACTATGTAATGCAATCTGGAACTGAAAGAGGAGGACAAAAGACATAATCCAAATAAAAAGGTTCTTCGAATACCTTGGAGCTATCTGGAGAATTCTGACAGAGGCACATGTAATACGCTCAAATGGGGCCACATATCTAGCATGCTTCATGTTTGGGTCCTACCCACAACTAAAAGAAAGTTGATCAACTATATTATGTTATTTGATTTAATTGAACATTGATTACATGTTATTTAGTTTAATTGAACGCAAATTACAATTCACATGATAACTACTAGACCCATGTATTGTCCACATGCCTATCATGCCATAATCTCCTACATGCATGAATCTTGTAGAGGGACATATCATTGCTCATCTTGCTTTTGGGTTTTTTGGCATGTTGAATCTGTGACTGATCTAAGGAAGGATGCAAGTGATAGCATCCTGAGCTCAACTCAAAATAGAGTTTCATGCCCTGTGATAAAGGCAAAGGTTAAAAATGGAACATATACTATTTACCACACGGTTGAATCATGCTTGTTCAATGATGTTGTTTCCTACAATCTTCATTAGTTATGAACTAAGTACGATGAAAGGATTGAAAGCAAGTGTGAAATTCATGTGGAATGTGTTATTTCTACCATTTTCCACCTCAATACTTTAGCCATTATCTCAGTATTTCTTTCCTTTTGTTGGTGTAGTTTAGAGATTTTTCTCTCTTGGCAGGTATTCCATGTGTGATTGGTTAGGTTGGATTCATAATTGGTTGGAAGAGGTGAGGTACATAATTGGTACGCTTGAACCCGAGACTTTTATTGTATAGTAATCCACTACATATAGGGTTTGGTTCCCTCTAGGTGTTGAGACTCTATATATAGTCTTTAATTGTCCTTAATTTTTTAATTAGATGTGTTTTAATATGAATAACTACCATCATACCTTTAATTTATGAATATTCGAGCTCACGAATTTATTTCCTGTGATATCATCCTTGACATAAAAAGTGTAGCTTCCCGTTCTTTGTCTATTTTTTTTTATGTTGGACACTCCTCTATGACTTTTTTGTTTAGCTCTTCCTATCATCTATAATTTTCATATATTATTTTGCTTTCCAATTGTGGGTTCAACACACATCCATATAAACAACATAATGGATTCCATTGTGTTGGCGTAGGCCAATTTTGGGAGAAAATCAAGGAAGTTTTGAAGGAATCAAGGAAGAAATCGAAAAAATAAGGCAACGTTGGAATATGAGGCGCGTTGGACAAAGAGGAAAAGAAGCGCTGGAAACAGAGGAAAACCAACGCCGAGGAAAAACAGTTACAAAGTGGACAAATTGTTGCGGAGCAATTGGAAAGTGGACAAGCGTCAACTTGGAGAACAGTTGGATCGAGGACCAACTGAGATTGAGTCAGTTGGAAAGTGGACAATCCTAATCCACTTAGGGTTAGGGTTTTTGTAAGGGATTTGTCCCATTTTTGGTATAAGTAGAATGTATTAGGACTGTGGAAGGGGTTGGTTAGAAATATTTAGATGTGCTCAGTTTTATTCCCAGTCTAGATTTTGTTAGTCTATGCATGTTCGAAGATTTGTTGTAAGTTTTGTGAAGACTATCCCGATCTGTGGAGATTGATTGTAATGGAGGAAGAAATGTACAGTGTGCGGCACTGGATTTTGCATGAAGATTAATAAAGAGATGAAGGGACTCATCTTTGTGGACGTAGCCCCGGGAGGGGGCGAACCACAATATATCTGGGTTATGTGTGAATGTTTGAAGTACTTTAGATTATATTTGCTTTAATGATTTTATGTTGAACATGTTAAAATGATAAAGGAAATAATATTGTGGACTAAGAATAACTGATGAAATCTGTAGAACAACATTAATGGATGAATTTCATAGTTAGTATTCATATCTGAATCTTATGTTGCAGTAGATGAATATATTTCATGTGGTATATTCTTTTATAATTGTTCATGGAGTTCTGCTGGAATAGTGGTGTCAATGTTTGGAACTAAATCCAACTAGGGCATCATAATAAATGGGTATTCAAGAGCTAGCAGTTGAGTATATTTAATGCCCCTAAGAGAGAAACACATCCCATCCCATGGTTGCAGACATTTAAGTCCTGCGACCACCCATTGAAGTGATCTTGGGTGAGACTATGCAATGCACCCAGTGCGTTGTGTTTCCTTCTGGTATCCAGAAGGGCCGATGGTAGAAGGGAAGTTGGTAATGGTTGACACTTTAGGAACTAGAGTTTTCCCACAAAGATAATAGAAGCCCTATGTTTAAGCTAAGACAATACTTGGAGAGATACACATTCAACGAAATACATGAGAGTTTGTTTAGTGAGTTTCCCACATTATTGCAGGAGTGGATAACATGATTGAAATGTACCCATCTGACAAATAAAGTTAGATCAGTGGAGTGGACAGAAGAGAGTATCACGCGGATGAAGAAGGTGAATAACAAATTAATGCATGCAGTAGATTTCTGGCTAGACAACATTGTAGTGGGGTATATCACTGAGTTTGCAATAATTACATCGAAGTATTACAGTGTAGTAGAGAAGGATTTTCTTAAGGGACCAAGGTACATTAGGTCATTGTACACTTCAATCAAGCGATTATTGCATGATAAAGGGGTATTAACCATGGAATCAGACAACTAAACTACCCTGTGTGCATGGGGGAGTTAGGGGAAACACTGAAGAAGGTCTGAGATGGAAGAGGAAATGGATAAAGGAGAGTGCAGTAAAGAGAAAGATCCTATTATGATGGATCAATAGGAGATCCAAGAAATTTTGCAGAAGGCAGGAACGATGTGCAGTGGCAAACCCTACCAATATAAGCTCAATAGGAAGAAAATAGTAGTAGCTGAGAGGGAAGGCTTGGAGAGTGATGAGGAATAGGTAGAGGATCTTCGTGTTGTGGAGCACATTGAAGAAATAATGTGCAACAAATATGAAAGAAAGACTAGAGGAGCGGGATATAATGAGGAAGAAAGTACCCTTGTCCAGATATGAATCAGTGTAGAACCTACAATCCCATGTACGATTAACACATCAATAAAGAAAGAGTTTTTCATAGAACTAGTGAATGACAATCAGAGGAATCTAGGAGATCAGAATAGAAGTGAGGGTACAAGTGGAAGTACCAACAACCGTGTAGGTAGTGGTACAAGTGGAAGTACTAGTAGAAATACCAATGGGAGTTCAAAGCTGAACAACTATACACAGATAGTAGTACCGTACAAAGAAGGTACATCACATTCTACAATGGAAGGTTTAGATCCAACGATAAGATTACCAGAGCTCCATGGGGATGGATCAGAGCGTGTTATTCTACGCAATTATCTATTGTTTATACACCAAATGGAAAAAAAATTGGTTGCTCCAGTTTCCTTTAAAGTACATGTAAACATGTTAATATTATGGAGATTGATGGATGGTTGAATAGTCTTAGGTTGTAATAATTATAGTTGTATTAATGTGACATTATCGAATGTTTGTTTTCCATGGAGAAACCACATCAAAGCTAGTATACCCCACTAAAGGTATGGCACTACAAACAACTTAGAAGAAGAGTTTACTCTCATCAACAACACAATGACTATACATATCACCAGTAAGGTAAAAAAGTACAATGTCAGAGTAAATTTGTGTCTTTCACTATGTAATCCATAGTGCCAATAGTGCACTATAATATGGTACTCTCAACATGGCTCCAAATAGTGAAATTGATTATTTATTTATGATATTAGGTTTTTCCTTTGTGTTATTGATAGCGACCTACCAGGTATTCCCACATCATGGGATCTTAAATTGGATTTCTACTCATTAAACCCATAATGGGGTGTCCAAGAATCTATATAAAAGCATATAACATGTTAAGCCCTCATGCGCTTACTTTATTTCTCTTCAACGATGGATAGAACCATAACCCAACCTAAAAAGGCGTTTTTTTTGTACATAACATCTCTAAGCGCGAGCTCCTATCCTTCAACCATGCGATCAATGGACATGACTGAGCACTTAAACATTGGGCACTTACTTCCTCGAAGCTCGTATCCTAACCATAGATCTTTCTTAAAATTCATGATCAAAGGTTGAGGCGATCATCAATCGAAGGGATAATCTGACAGCCCTGTTTTAATTAGTTGGTGAGATGAATAGCCTGTGCTACTCCAACATGGTAGTGCATTAACAAATTTCTATTACGCGTGTTAATTTGGAAGCGATACTTCATCAAATCAATGAATGGTCTAGATTAATAGTGCAACAACTCCATAAAATTAATTCTCATGCAACTCCAATTTGTGCTTTCAATGTTGACCATTGATCCAACCTTTTAACTAACGATTAGATCTCCTCGCCATGCAACTCCCCTCCAACCTAAACCTACGGTTGGGACTTAATCAAGGTTTGAAAAAATGGTTGATATTACTCTGTGGCTTTTCAAATGCATCGAATGACTCTCGTTCACTTGACCTTTGATATAATGGTCCAAACTTCTCCAAAATTTGTCAAAGGACCTAATGCCTCCTCTACATTGATCTCATGATCCAACGGTTACGATGAATCTTGATAGGGATATGATCGTTCTTATTTCTCTGAACTCATTCTCCCATGATCCAATAACTCATGGACTCTCTCATTCATCCAACGATCCACAATTGGTACCAAGAGATCGATGATGCTTGTAACCTCTTCCGCGATATCGATCCTCAACTGCGTACCTACCATTAAAATAGGTTTATCGATCCTTTATAGTGATTAATGATATCCTTTAGAGTTTATGTTCCCTTGAGACTCCTCTTCCTCAAAACCTGCAACAAAACTCTAAGGTCTACAATTCAACCTTTACACCGATCTACAGGGGTTTCCAATACCTATTTCCACAAAGACATAATATTCAAGATGACAAAGATTCTCAACACACATAATGAACAAAAACTTCCTCAATGTACTCGAAACAGAGTATTCCTCTCATTAATCATACATACATTATACATAGGGTTTACATAAGTCTCTTAAATGACTTCTCTGACCTAGATCACAATCAATAGGTCTCTCTTTTGTTTCTCTGACCTAATTCACATTTGTTTGAACACACTCTCTTCCTTGCCTAATTTCCATTCGATTGAACACCCTCTATTTGGCCTAATCCACATCATTTTCCCCCCTATATGACTTACATGATTACAATATTATACACAAGGATTCTGAAACTAGATCCACAATCCTCTCAACAATCAATCCCTAAGGATCCTCTCAGATCCAAAAACCTCTCACTCAACTCCTATCTTTAGGATTCGCAAATCCCTATGAGATCTAACTAACATTATATCTCTCTCATTTTCCAATCCCTCTTATGTTATCATACATTCGAGAACATTTACAATCAAATCCTCACTTTCATTATCAAACCCTTATCCTATGTCTCTCTTCTAGAAATCATAAAACATAGGACAATACAATAAACCAATCCTTAGGGAACCTAATCCCCAATAAATGAAATTTCCCCTAGGTCTTCATCAAATGAACTTGATTTTGGAGGCAGGATGATCTTGCATCAAACTCACAAGAAACAAAATGTTCATGATCTCTTGATCATGAGTTCCTACTGTTGAAGTCCTCATAGATCCCAAACTTTATATTATTGCTTGATTGCCTTGTTTTCTTGTTGTAGGGTTGCTTCCTGCAACTGTTGACAAGATCTGTTGATGTAGATCTGCTTTGTCCTTTCATGTCTTCTTTGATTCATCTTCACCATCAACATCCTCAAGTATTCAATCTCTATGTCCAGTCTTTCCTCTGGCTATTACATTTCCTTGCTATAAAATTGTTATTGAAATTTGTTTTTGTTGTTGTTATCCATTGGCTCTTGTATCTCCTTTTATTCCACATCTTCAAGATTCTTACTCTTATATTCATCCATGTCCTTCTTGATTGGCACTTTCTTTTTCTCCTCAAAATCAATTTGATTTGAGTTTGTCCTTTCTCTATAGTCTTCATTATTTGCATATTTAGTCAGCCACTCCTCCAAAAAATTTAGTTCATCCTCAAAATTCATCAACTCAGGATGTTGAATTTGAGGCATCTCTTAATCTTTAAGAAATAACTTAGAATCTATTTCTCTAATCACCTTTTCATATTCATCATTCTCTATTATTCCTTCATCCTTCAATTTAAATTGAAAATTTGATTTTGCATCCCCATATGCTAAAAGAATTTCCTCTTCACTGCTCAACACTTGTGAACATGTTTTCTTCCTAGTTGTACTTTCTCTTCTTCCCGACTCAGGTTCCATAAAAAATATTTCCAAAAACTTAATTTCTTCATTCCAATTTGTAAGAATCTCATATGAATGATTCTCTTAAGATTTTTCTTGGCTATCTCCTTGAGCCAATTCTCCCTCACTTCTTGCAACAACAAGTTCTTCTATCTGTCTATCAACAATTTCTTTGAAATTTGTATGGGATTCTTATGGGATTTCCTTATGAGACATTGTGGGCTCATCCTCTATCATAAAAAAACTTTGATCATGTCTTCTTGAAATGTTTTTATACATTTATTTTTCTTCCTTCTACATAAAATCTTGATATGACTCATCACCTGCTAATCTTGAAATCACACACAAATTTTCAGTTACAACAACATAAGGCTTGCTATCCTTCTTTTCTTCCTATGTCAGCACACCACATGTTGATCCAAACTCTCCAAATATTTCATGAGATTTCCTGCAAGTATCTCACTCTCTAAGAAATATTTGAGACTCTCAACATGTCTCATCTCAACATCATCCTCTCCAAGGATGTATCCCTTCTCTACTTCACAATAGTAAACTTTTCCTTCATTCAATGGACTCAATTTGAACTCAACTCCTCTGCTTTTTTACTTCTCTACCCAATCATTCAACATGTGATCCAATCTTTCCCTGAGCTTCTCATAAAATAGTTGCACTACTGGCCACTTTAACTTCTTCACTTTCCATCCTTGTCTCGGGTTCACTCTAATATTCTTTTGTAGCAGCATCTGTATGACTTTGAGCCTCTCCCTCATCTCACTCATATCTTTGTCACATTGCTCTTTATTAGTCTTCTTTATTCCATTTTCCTTGGCACCCTTTCTTCTTTTGTCATGGATTTCCTCTCAACCTACACAATGATCGTCAGTAGCCATTGTCTCCATTCTCTTTCTCTTGTGAAATTCACTTTGTTCACTTGTGGACTACACTCATGCCTTTGTAACAAGATCTCTCCATAGCCTGCTACCCAATACCTTACTAAGATTCTCCTTAGCCTAGTCCTCTGGTATTCTCTCATGGTTCTCTCTCTCTCTTTGAACCTCCTATGAGAAATCCTTTCTCCTCTTGGATCCTGCAATTTCCACTTCTTCTCTTAAGAACACTCAACTTGTCCTCCTTTTCCCACCTTGAACTAGAATTATTCAAGGTTCCTTGCCACACTACTCCTTCAAGATCTTACACATGCTCTTCCTCATGCATTCAAGAAAAAAACTAGCTCTTCTATCAAAACTCTCCTGGCTGTCATAGCTTCTATCAAATCCTTTCCTTATCCATAGATGATTTTAAGGGATAAATTTCACAAATGTGCTAATTTTCCTTGCATTTTCCCAGTATGGTCGCCAATTCTATTATGAGGGAAAACTCTCTATGGCTAGGGTAAACCACAACAGACGAAAATGATTGCAGAAATAAAATCTATCCCAAAAACATGCTATATAAACCAATATGCAAGCGAGATAAGAAAGAGGCCTACCTCGTCTAGATGTTCAATGAAGTTCACCATTGAGCACTTTGACCAAAAGCTTATATAACTGCAACTAGTTCTCAACAACCAAGCAAGCCAAGCATATGGTGGTAATATAAAAGTTTATCACATTAGATAGCATAATCCATTAATATACATAACAAATACGCCCATGGATAATAACTCAAATATTTGCAAGATATCAATTGGACGGGAAAGGAGTATTTCTATTAATAAATGATCAGCAGAAGTGAAAATATTACAGACTTCTGTGTTGGCACCATTCGGAACCGAGAAACTAAATTCCTTCCAGCTGGGCCTCCACCACTTCAATCCTCCACCAAAGGAAATCTTATAGAAGAGAGACAATGAGGTTCTCAATCAATAAGGGAAGATCTTGGGGGCTGAACACTATGTTCAGACTTAAAGGACAAGGGGATGCAGACTCAATATGAAGTAAACAATTTCTCCAGAGTAAATTTTCTTTTAAAGTTGAATTCTTTCTCCTCTTTTTCATTGCTTGGATTTGGCCCATTTATAGCCTTCAAATGGAAATGAAGGGCCGAGTTGGAACATTTCCAGTATATGGAAGTCCAAGGATCAGAGATCTCCTGTCATGACATGGAAACCCGACATTAATTTTCATTTTTTGGCACAAATCCCGATGTGTGCGGGCTTTAGTGGAGTAGCCTGCATATACACATGTTGTATAGTAGGCAAGCTGCATACATGTGGAAATTTTTTTATTTTTAGCTTTGGATTTTACAAACAAGGATGGTAAGACTGCATAGGGAAATGGAAAAAGGCCTTATGTGCAAGATTGCATAGTGTGAGGAAAATCTTGCTATAACAAACGATTCACCCAAATTCCATAGAATATAATTATTTTACCTTAAAAATCGCCAAAATGTTATAGAAACTATATAAAATCCTTAGAAATTTGAATATTTTTACAAAACTATCACCAAACATTTTATATTTTGCATATTAAGGACTAGCAAGATTAGCCCAATTTTCTACATTTTAATATAAATTTCCATACTTAAAATTATCCCAGTCCTTATCTGCTCTAACCTACAAACACAACCCTTAAAACATAGTTAATTCAAACACATCAAATAAACATATTGAATGTATGTTCATGATCTTGACTCCTTTTGGTTCATTCCTTTAAATCAATTCATCTGCTCTATCTTGTCAGATTTCCCCAAATCTGAACTCCTTTGTACAATATATATGCACCAATTATACTCAAAAGTATGCTTGCTTTGTCTCTCCTTCATACCATACCAAATCCCTACTGTTATTATGTGCTTGTCTTTGCATGCCTCTGTATTTACTTCATAACTGAATGTTTGTACCTGTCAACATAGACTTCAGATTTATTATTAGCCAAATAAATTTGTTACCTCATACCTCCTTAAATGTCTAGACGTTCTGTTTATGTCTTTTATCCAATTTGGACCTCTTACATGTAATCATTCAAATGAGCAATTTAATTCTCTCCGATACCACTTGATAGAGACCTACTGGGTCTTCCCACAACATGGAAACTTAAATTGGATTGTTTCTCATTAAACCCACAATGGGGTGTCCAAGGATCTGTCTAAAAGCATATAACAAGTTAAGCCCTCATGCACTTACCTTATTTTTCTTCAATGATGGCTAGAACCATAACCCAACCTAAAAAGGAGCTTGTTGTATATATAACATATCTAATCCCAAGCTCCTATCCTTCAACCATGTGATCAATGGAGATGACTGAGCACTTAAAAACTAGGTACTTACTTCCTCGAATATCTTATCCTGACCATAGATCTCTCTTACAATTCACAATCAAAGGTTGAGGTGATCATCAAACAAAGTGATGATCCAACAACCCTGTTTTCATCATCTGATGAGATGAATAGTCTACGCTTCTCCAACAAGGTGGTGCGTTAACAAATTTATATTGCATGTGTTAATTTGGAAGCGACACGTCATGAAGTCAATGAACATTCTAGATTAGTAGAGTGACACCTTCGTAAAATTAATGCTCGTGCAACTCAAATTTTTGCTTTCAATGTCGATCATTGATCCAACCTTTTAATTGACGATCAAATATCCTCTCCATGCAACTCCCCTCCAACCTAAAAATATGGTTGCAACTTAATCAAGGTTTGGATGAACGGTTGAGATTACTCCATGGATTTTCAACTACATTGAACGGTTGAGATTACTCCATGGATTTTCAACTACATCAAACGGTTCTCATTCACTTGATCTATGATCTAATGGTCCAACCTTCTCCAAAAAATTTCAAAGGACCTGATGCCTCCTCTATACTTATCTCATGATCCAATAGTTATGATGAATCCTGATGGGGATCTGACAATCACTGTTTCTCTGAAATCGTTCTCCCACGATCCAATAACTCTTGGACTCTCTCTTTCATCCAACGATCCACACTTGATACCAAAAGATTGATGATTCTTTTATCCTCTTCCACGATCTCAGTATTCAACTATGTACCTACCATTAAAATAGGGTCATTGATCCTTTACAATAGTCAATATTATCCTTCGGAGGTTCTGTTCCCCTAAGACTCCTCTTCCTCGAAACCTACGACAAAATTCTAAGGTCTACAATTCAACCTTTACACCGATCTACACGGGTTTCCAATACCTATTTCCACAGAGACATAATATTCAAGATGAAAGAGATTCTCAACACACATAATGAACAAAAAATTTCTCAATGATACTCGAAACAAAGTATTCCTTTCATTAGTCATACATACACTGTACATAGGGTTTACGTAAGGATCTTCAATGAATTTTTTGACCTAGATCACAATCAATAGGTCTCTCTTTTGTTTCTTTGGTCTAATTCACATTTGTTTGGCCACACTCTCTTCCTGGCCTAATTTCCATTCGATTAGCCACCCTCTATTTTCCCTAATCTACATTTGTTTTCCCCTCTCCATGCCTTACAGAATTACAATATTATACACAAGGATTCTGAAACCAATTATGGTCCAAATCCACAATCCTCTCAACAATAAATCCATAAGTATCCTCTCAGATCCACAACCTCTCACTCAACTCCTATCTTTAGGATTCAAAAATCCCTATGAGATCTAAATGAACTTAGATCTCACCTTAGATATCTCTCATTTTCGAATCCCTCTCATATTCTCATAGATTCGAGAAAATTTACAATCAAATCCTCACTTTCATTATCAAACGCTTATCCTATGTCTCTCTTCTAGAAATCATAAAACATAGGAAAATAAAATAAATCAATCCTTAGGGAAACTAATCCCTAGTAAATGAAAGTCCCCCTAGGTATTCATCAAATGAACTTGATTTTGGGGGCAGGATGCTCTTGTATCAGACTCCCAAGGAACAAAATTTTCATGATCTCTTGATCATGAGTTCCTACTATTGAAGTCCTCCTGGATCCCAAACTTTATATTGCTTCTTGCTTGATTTGTTGTCCTGCTATAGGGTTTCTTCCTGCAACTGTTGACTTGATTTGATGATGTAGATATGCTTTGTCCTTTCATGTCTTCTCTGAGACATCTTCACCATCAGTATCCTCAATTATTCAATATCTATGTCCAGTCTATCCTCTGTTGGTACATCTCCTTGCTATAAAATTGTTGTTGAAACTTGTTTTTGTTGCTGCTATCCATTGGCTATTGTGTCTCCTTTTCTTCCATATATTCAGGATTCTTACTCTTATCTTTATCCATGTCCTTGTTGATTGAAACTTTCATTTTATCCTCAAAATAAATTTGAGTTGAGTCTGTCCTTTCTCTATAGTCTTCCTCATTTGCATCTTTAATCAACCACTCCTCCAAAAAGTTCATATCATCCTCAAAATTCATCAACTTGAGATGTTGAATTTGAGGCTTCTCTTCATCTTTAAGAAATATCTCAGAATATGTTTTTCTAATCAACTTTTCATGTTCATCATTCTCTACTATGCCTCCATCCTTCAATTTAAATTGAAAATTTACTTATGTCTCCTTAGATGCTAAAAGCAATACCTCTGCACTGCTAATAACTTGTAAACATGTTTCCTTCCTGGCTGTACTTTCTCTTCTTCCTGAATTAGGTTCCATCAACAATATTTCCAACAACTTAATTTCTTCATTCCAATTTGTAAGGATTGCATCTGAATGCTTCTCTTCATCTTTCTCTTGGATATCTCCATGAGCCATTTCTCCCTCACTTCTTGCAACAAAAAGTTCTTCTATCTATCTATCAACAATTTCTTTGATAAAATGTGTATGGCCTTCTTCTGGGTTGTCCTTATGTGACATTGTGGCCTCATCCTCTATCATAATAGAACTATGATCATGTCTTCTTGAAATGTTTTTATAATTTATTTTTCTTCCTTCTTCATGACAACTTCATATGACTCATCACCTGCTAATCTTGCAATCCCACACAAATTGTCAGTTACAAAAACATAAGGCTTACTAGCATTCTTTTCCACCTCTGTCAGCACATCCACATGTTGATCTGAACTCTCCAAAGACTTCATGAGACTTCCTGCAAGTCTCTCACTCTCTAATAAATCTGTGAGACTCTCAATAGGTCTCATCTCAACATCATCCTTTCCAAGGATGTCTCCCTTCTCTAGTTCACAATAGTGAAATTTTCCTTTAGTCAATGGCCTCAATCCTAACTCATCTCCTCTTATTGTTTCCTTCTCTACCAAAGAATTCAACCTGTGCTTTATTTTCTCCAATCTTTCCCTCAACTTCTTCTCAAATAGCTTCACTATTGGCCACTTGACCTTCTTCACTTTCCATCCTTGTCTCTAGAACTCTCTAATCTTCTTTTGTAGCATCATCTGTATCACTTTGAGCCTCACCCTCAAATTACTCATCTCTTTGCCATAATCCTCTTGATTCATATTGTTTATGAAAATTTATTTGGCACCCTTTCTTCTTTTGATGTGGCTTTCCTCTGAACCTTTGCAATGAACATCAATAGCCATTGTCTTCATTCTCTTTCTCTTGTGAACTTCACTTTGTTCACTTATGGGATGAACTCAATCCTTCGTAACAAGCTCTCTCCATAGATTGATACCCAATACATTACTAATATTATCCTTAGCCTACTCCTCTAGTATTCTCCTGTGGTTCTCTCTCTCTTAGAACCTCCTCTGAGCACTCCTTGCTCCTGCAATTTCCACTTCTTCTCTTGAGAACACTCAACTTGTCCTCATATTTCCAACTTTTAGCTGGAATTCTTCAAGGTTCCTTACCACACTCTTCCTTCAATAGATCACACATGATCTTCTTCATGCATTCACGAACACAACTTGTTCTTCTATCACAACTCTCCTAGCTGTCATAGCTGCTATTAAATCCTTTCCTTGTCTACTCTAACATGCAAACATAACCTTTAAACCCGAGTTAATTCAAACACATCAAATCAACACATTCAATATATGTTCATGATCTGGACTCCTTTTGGTGCATTCCTCTAAATCAATTCATTTGATCTGTAATGTCGTATTTCGAGGTTTATTGTCGGATAATCCACAGTTGGTGTCATTTTTGTCATCGACGTTTTGAATCTGAATCGGGATTCATCATCAGGATGATTAGTCCTGATGATGAATCCCGATTTGGATTCAAAACGTCGATGAAAAAAATGACACCAACTGTGGATTATTCGGCAATAACCTCAAAACTACTCACCAAAAAAATCTGAAAACAGTAATGTCATATTTCACCAAATCTGAATTCCTATGTACAATATCTCTACATCAGTTGTACTAAAAAATAGGCTTTCTTTGACTCTCCTTCAAATCATACCAACTCCATGTTGTTCTTATGTGCTTCTATGTACATGCCTCTATATTTAATTGATAATTGAATGCTTGTACCTGTCAACATAGAATTCATATTTATTATTACCCAAGTAAATTTGTTACCTCATACCTCCTCAAATGTCTAGACATTTTGCTGATGTATTTTCTCAAATTATGCACCACTTACGTATAATCATTCAAATGAGCAATTTAATTCGCTTTGATACCACTTGATAAAGAACTACCAGTTCTTCCCACAACATGGAAACTTAAATTGGATTGATGATAATTAAACCCACAATGGGGTGCCCAAGGATTATTTCTCTTCAACGATGGCTAGAGACATAACCCATCCTAAAAAGGCACTTGTTGTAGATATAGAAACTCTAAGCTCGAGCTCCTATCATTCAACCATGTGATCAATGGACATGACCAATTTCTTAAACATTGGGTTCTTACTTCCTCAGAGATCTTATCCTGACCATAGATCTCTCTTAAAATTCGTGATCAAAGGTTGAAGCGATCATCAACTGAAGGGATGATCAGATGACCCTGTTTTGATAAGATGGTGATATGAATGGCCCATGCTACTCCAACATGGCGGCATGTTAAAAAAATTATGTTTCATGTGTTAATATGGAAGCGAAACATCATCAAATCAATGGACCGTCTATATTAATAGCACGACACCTACATAAAATTAATTCTTGTGCAACTCCAATTTGTGCTTTCACTGTGGAAAATCGATCCAACCTTTTAACTGATGATCAAATATCCTCACCATGCAACTCCCCTCCAAACTAAACCTATGGGTGGGACTTAATCAAGGTTTGGACAAACGGTTGACATTACTCTATGGATTTCCAACTACATCTAAGGACTCTTCTTCACTTGACCTCTGATCTAATGGTCCAACCTTCTCCAAAAATTTTCAAAGGACCTGATGCCTCCTCTACATTAATCTCATGATCCAACGGTTACAATGAATCCAAATAGGGATATGAAGGTTCTTGTTTCTCTGAACTCATTCTCCCACAATCCATTAACTCATGGACTCTCTCTTTCATCCAATGGTCCATAATTGATACCAAGAGATCGATGATTCATGTAACCTCTTCCTGATCTTGATCTTTAGCTATGTACCTACCATTAAAATAGGGTCATTGATCCTTTATAGTGATCAATGATATCCATTGGAGGTTTTGTTCCCTTGAGAATCCTCTTCCTAGAAACCTACAAAAAAACTCTAAGGTCTACAATTCAACCTTTACACTAATATACGGGGCTTTCCAATAACTATTTCCACATAGACATAGTACTCAATATGACATAGATTCTCAACACAAATAATTAACATAAACTTCCTTAATGATACTTGAAACAAAGTATTCCTTTCATTAATCATACATACACTGTACATAGGGTTTACTTAAGGCTATTCAATTCCTTCTTTGACCTAGATCACAATCAATAGGTCTCTCTTTTGTTTCTCTGGCCCAATTCACATTTGTTTGGACACACTCTCTTCCTATCCTAATTTCCATTCCATTGTCCACCCTCTCTTTGGCCTAATCTACTTTTGTTTTCCCCCCTCTATGCCTTACACAATTACAATATTATACACAAGTATTCTTAAACCAATTCTGGTTCAGATCCAAAATCCTCTCAACGATCAATCCCTAAGGATCCTATCAGATCCACAAACCTCTCACTCAACTCATATCTTTAGGATTCACAAATCTCTATGATATATAATTGAACTTAGATATCTCTCATTTTTCAATCCCTCTCATGTTCTCATACATTCGAGAACATTTACAATCAAATCCTCACTTTCATTATCAAATCCCTATCCTATGTCTCTCTTCTAGAAATCATAAAACATAGGAAAATACAATAAATCAATCCTTAGGGAACCTAATTCCTAGTAAATGAAAGTCCCCCTAGGTATTCATCAAATGAACTTGATTTTGGAGGTAGGATGCTCCTACATCATACTCTCAAGGAAACAAATGTTCATGATCTCTTGATCATGAGTTCCTATTGTTGAAGTACTCCTGGATCCCAACATTTATATTGTTGCTTGCTTTCCTTGCTATCCTGCTATAGCGTTGTTCCCTGCGACTGTTGACTTGCTCTGTTGATGTAGATTTGCTTTGTCCTTTCATTTATTCTCTGGATGGTACAGGTTTTTCCTTTGGCTGGTACATTTCCTTGCTATAAATTTGTTGTTGAAACTTGTTTTTGTTGTTTTTATCCATTGGTTGCTACATATCCTTTTCTTTCATATCTTCAGGATTCTTAATATTATCTTCATCCATGTAATTGTTGATTGGAACTTTCATTTTCTCCTCAAAATCAATTTGATTTGAGTCTATCCGTTCTCTGCAGTCTTCATCATTTGCATATTTAGTTAGCCACTCCTCCAAAAATTTTAGTTCATCCTCAAAATTCATCAACTCAGGATATTAAATTTGAGGCCTCTGTTCATCTTTAAGAAATAAATCAGAATCTGTTTCTCTAATCACCTTTTCATGTTCATCATTCTCTAATATGCCTGCATCCTTCTATTTAAATTGAAAATTTACTTCTACCTCCTTAGATGCCAAAAGAAATTCCTCTTCACTGCTAAGCACTTGTGAACATGTTTTCTTCCTGGTTGTACTTTCTCTTCTTCCCGACTCAGGTTCCATCAACAATATTTCTAACAACTTAATTTCTTCATTCCAATTTGTAAGCATTGCATATGAATGCTTCTCTTCAGCTTTCTCTTGGCTATCTCCATGAACCAATTCTCCCTCACTTCTTGAAACAACAAGTTATTTTATCTATCTATCAACAATTTCTTTGATAAAATGTATATGGGATTCTTATGGACTATCCTTATGAGACATTGTGGTCTCATCCTCTATTAGAACATAAATCTGATCCTTTCTTCTTGAAATGTTTTTATACATTTCTTTTTCTTCCTTCTTCATGACAACTTCAGATGACTCATCACTTGTTAATCCTGCATGTTATTTTTTCATAAGAGATGATATTGTATATGAATATTATTATTTAATATGCAAAAGGATCACAACTAAAAGATAGATATCCACATAACAACAATATATATCCTCAGGGAAACCCTCAATGGGGAGAAAACCATGTAGTATAGATTCCTCCAACATGTACAATGTCATACAATATTCTTTCACAAAATCAAGACCAAAGAGACCCATACACAAACCAAAAATAACCTCCTAGATAAGTGTGTACTACTCTCTTATACTTATGATCGATGATTGATAAAAATGACTCGATATAACCTCTATTTATAGTCTAAAATACCTAAATGACATGAATTATCAATAAACCCTTTCACAATTACATTTAGGAATAACGAGTACAATTACACTTCGGAATAAATTCCAAAATTACATAAAATCTCAACAATCCCTCTTAATGAGGAAGGTATTCTATCCGGAATAGACTCTAACACTGTCACCATCCACATGATATCATGAACATTGAATGTTGGACACACAAATCTATACATCATAGGAAATCCATAGTGACTTCATAGCATGCATCATGGGCCGGTGGGTAACTCTCTAATAGCTACAACATGTCATCATGAGACTATCCAGTTTCCCACAAAAAACTCAGATATCTTATGCATGACATCCAATACCCTATAATAACATCTGTACCTCATCTCTTAAGCATACATCTAGGGTCGGTGGGTAGCTCTCCAATAGATACAACATGTCATCATGACATCCACTACCCTACGATAACATCTGAATTCATCACTCCCTCTGAAGAGGTACTATGTCGAGCTTGTCCCTAAAGTAATCAAACTTCATCCTCGACAACAACTTTGTCAACACATCCACAACCTGCTCATCGACAGCCACACATTGGAGCCTCACTTATCCCTTCTACACCATATCCCTAATATAGTGATACTTGATTTCGATATGCTTCGACTTGTCATGAAACACCAGGTTCTCTGACAACTTTATACAACTCTGGTTGTCACACAAGATACAGGTCGCCTCCATCGCAGTATCGAAGAATCTAGTCAGCAATTTTTGAAGCCACACTTCTTAGCGAATTGTTGCACATGCTTCCACATACTCTACCTCAGCCTTATTGAGTACCACACATGCCTACTTCTTATTGATCCATGACATCATACTGGATCCCAAAGTGAAGTAACATCCTTAATGTACTTTTCTGGTTTGCAGCACTACCGACCCAATATGAATCCAAATATCCAAGTAGACTGATCTCACTGTCTACAACATACTTAAGGACATAATCCATTGTACCTTTAAGGTACCTCATCACATGTTTTAATGCAATCAGGTGAATACATATGGGGTCAACCATGTACTAACTCAGGGTGTTCACATCAAAACATATATTTGGTCGTGTATTCATCAAATACATCAATGATCCAATCATCTTCCTGTATAATGTAGCATCCACAACCTATAAATTCATATCATCCAACAACTTCATATTTTATGCCATTGTCGTAACCATCGGTTTACAATCAAACATCCCAAACCTCTTCAGGATATCCACAACATATTTTTCGTGATTTAGGAAGATCTCATTCTTCCTATGCCATACCTATATACGCAAAAAGTAGTGCATCAAACCTAGGTCTTTCATTTCAAACATTGCAATGAGAGAATAGTTCATCCACATATAGTAGTAATATCACTGGTCCATCATCCTCAACCTTGAAGTAAAGGTTAGGATCTGCATTGCTCTTGGTAAATCCCAAGCTCACCAGAAAACCATCAATTCGACCATACCATGCTCTTAGTGCTTGCTTCAATCCATATAATGCCTTATTTAACCTTCACACATGCGTCTCCCTATCATGTGTCTTGAATCCTTGTGGATGTTCCAAGTAAACCTCTTCCTCTATTATCCCATTCAAAAATGTCATATTCACATCCATCTGACGAACCTTCCATTTCATCACAGTAGCTATTGAAAGAACAATGCTTATTGAAGTATATCTTGTCTGTAATAACCTGTGGATATACATTAACTGTGAATTCAAAGAATGATAAAATGTTGAGTATAGGCTTTCATTTCCTTTCCATTTACTCGGGCTCTCCTATGAGGGAGTCAGGCCCAGTCCCACTCTAATACCATGTTGGTTTTTTATAAGAGATGATATTGTATATGAATATTATTATTTAATATGCAAAAGGATCACAACTTAAAGATAGATAGATATCCACATAACAACAAGATATATCCTCAGGGAAACCCTCAAGGGGGAGAAAAACCTGCAGTATATATTCCTCCAAGATGTACAATGTCATACAATGTTCTTTCATGAAATCAAGACCAAAGAGACCTAGACACGAACCAAGAATAGCCTCCTAGATAAGTGTGTACTACTCTCTTGTACTTATGATCGATGATTGATCAAAATGACTCGATATAACCTCTATTTATACTTTAAAATACCTAAAAGACATGACTTATCAATAAACCCTTTCACAATTACATTTAGGAATAACCAGTACAATTACACTTAGGAATAACTTCCAAAATTACATAAAATATCAACACTGCAATCACACAAAAATTGTCAGTTACAAAAACATAAGGCTTACTAGCCTTCTTTGCTTCCTCTGTCATCACATCCACACACTAATACGAACTCTCCAAAGAGTTCATGAGACTTTCTGCAAGTCTTTCACTCTGTAAACAATATGTGAGACACCCAACATGTCTCATTTCAACATAATCCTCTCCAAGGATGTCTCCCTGCTCTAGTTCACAATAGTGAATTTTTTCTTCAGTCAATGGCCTGAATCTAAACTCAACTCCTCTGATTTTTTCCTTCTCTACCCAAGGATTCAACATGTGCTTCAGTTTCTCCAATATTTCCCTCAACTTCTCCTCAAATAGTTGCACTAGTGGCCATTTTAGCTTATTCACTTTCTATCCTTGTCTTTGGTTCTCTCTAATATTATTCTATAGTAGCATCTATATGAATTTGAGCCTCTCCCTTAGCTCACTCATCTCTTTGTCATATTCCTCTTAATTCATATTCTTTATTCCATTTTCCTTGGCACCCTTTATTCTTTTGTTGTGGCTTTACTCTAAACCTTTGCAATGACTATCAGTATCCAGTGTCTCCATTCTCTTTCTCTTGTGAACTTCACTTTGTTCACTTGTGTGTTGGTTGTGGAGCCTGATTATCTTCCTGTTTCATAGGTATTTTTTTTCAGCCATGTTTATACCCCATGAAGATTGTACACCCCAAAATAATATACACCCCTCGACACGAGGTGGTTGCAGGGGGGGATTGCCTCCCCTCTGGGGCTCGGGGGCAAGTGGGACCCTAGCAGGGGTTAGTGGGCGAAGCCCTGAAGGAAAAATTTCCTTGTAAATGTATATTGTAATTTCATAGCAAATCTGGACCATGCATTATAAGATCACATATCTGACAGTAGAAGTTATGTTAGGGTTTTTTTCCGTAGAAGGAAATCCTCTTTTATGAGGGAAATGTATTATGGCTATGCATCATTGTGAATATTGTATTATGAGATAGGAGAATGTGAGAGAAAGAAGAGGAAGTTACAACGGGTGTGTTGTAGGTTGTATCCATTCATTTGTTGGATAATAAAAAGGAAGGACCTTGCAATTTCTCTAGTGGACGTAACCCACATTGGGTGAACCACATATATATGTGTCTCTATTGTATTGTATATCTTTTGTTTTTTATTTCCGTATTAGTTTTTATTTTATTGCTCTGCTATCCTATTTTTATAACAACTGCTATCAGAGAGAAAGGTAACTCGCAGGAAAAGAGGGTTATTGGTTCGAGTGGGAGAAATGACAGAATATGGAAAGTTTAGGGTCAAGAAATTTAACGGCCAAAACTACCAATTATGGAAGATGCAAATGGAAGATTATTTATATCAGAAGGATCTATTCCTACCATTGGTTGAAATAACAAAGAATTCGATGGCTATGAAGGACAAAGAATGGGAGGTTCTTGAAAAAAAGTCACTAGGAATGATATGATTGAGCCTGGCAATGTTAGTGGCTTTCAATATTTCGAAATAAAAGATAATGAAGTAGCTAATGGACGCATTGACTAAACTGTATAAAAAATCCTCAGCATCCAATAAGGTATTTCTAATGAAGAGATTATTTAATATGAAGATGTGATAAGGTGGGTCTGTTGCAGATCATTTAAATGAATTTAATATGGTTACTAATCAACTAAGTTCTCTAAAAGTGGACTTTGATGATGAGGCCAAGGATCTTCTAATCTTGTGCTCATTTCCAGAAAGTTGGAACGACTTGGTCATGGTTGTAAGTAACTCAGTATCTAGTTCAAACACTTTAAAATTTGATGATGTTGTTGGTGTTATCCTTGGCAAGGAAATGCGATGGAGAAGCACAGGTGAGACATCAGGTAATTCGTTAAACATGGAGAACATGGGAAGAAAAACAAATAGAGGAAAGGGATCAGGGAACCGAGGGAATTTTAGGAAGGGAATATCCAAATCCATATTAGAAAAGATAGAGTGTTGGAATTGTGAGAAGAAAAGACATCCGATGAAAGACTGCAGAACTTCAAAGAAACAAAGAGATGGACAATAGGAGAAAAATCAAGAAGCAAATGTAAGAGGTGATGTGTTACAAGATGCTTTGATTCTTTCTGTAGATAATATTTATGAGTCTTGGGTAGTAGATTCAAGGGATTCATTTCATGCCACACC
This sequence comes from Picea engelmannii, assembly GCA_009831015.1. Lineage (NCBI taxonomy): Eukaryota > Viridiplantae > Streptophyta > Pinopsida > Pinales > Pinaceae > Picea > Picea engelmannii. The sequence continues at coordinate 535,907 of ML778189.1, forward strand.
CCATAGGAAATATTTTCTACATTATGTTTAAGGTGATTTTGGACAGGTTCATTTGGGTGATGATGCACAATGCAAAATTGTTGGAATGAGAAAGGTAAAAACAAAGCAAAGGAATGGAAACCAATGGTTGTTGAAAGAGGTAAGACATGTTCCATATATAAGGAAAAATCTAATTTGAACATGGCAGTTGGAAAGTAAAGGTTGTATATCCACATTTACAGATAAGGTGTGGAAGGTCACGAAAGGATCACTGGTGATAACAAAAGGAGAGAAGGTAGGTACATTGTATTTATGTATTGGTAATATTGACTCTTCTATATCTTTAGCTTCTACATGAGTGGATACAACACTGTGGATTCATAGGCTTGGACACATGAGTGAGAAGGGGATGTAGATACTTCACAAAAGAAATTTGTTGCCAGATCTTAAACAAATTGTTTTGGATTTTAGTGAGCATTGTGTTTATGGAAAACAGAAGAGAGTCATATTTCACAGAGTCCGAAAAGAAAATAAGAGTGAAAGGTTAGAGCTTGTGCATACAGATTTATGGGGACCAAATCAGGTATCATATCTTAGTGGCTCTCATTATTATGTTACTTTTATTGATGATGCAACTAGAAAAACCTGGGTTTATTGCATTCGAAAAAAATCTGATGTTTTTGATACTTTTAAGAAATGGAAAGCTTTGGTTGAGAATGAGACAGGAAAAAGGTTGAAGTGTCTCAGATCAGAAAATGGCGGTGAATATTTCATCAAGGAGTTTGATTATTACTGATCATACCATGGGATTCGTAGAGAGAAGACAATTCCAGGAACACCACAAGAAAATGGTGTGTCAGAAAGGATGAACATGACAATAATGGAGCGTGCAAGGAGTATGAGATTGCATGTTGGTATTCCCTTACATTTATAGGTAGATGTTGTAGATAATTCTATTTATTTAATAAACAGAGGACCTTCAATCTCTTTGGATGGTGGAATTCCAAAGGAGGCATGGACGGGTAAAAAGGTAAACTATTCTTTTTTTAAGGCTTTCAATTGTGAAGCATTTGTCCATATTGATAAAGAAAATAGAACAAAGATTGAGGAAAAATCCAAGAAGTGTACCTTTATTGGATACGGTGTTAATGATTCTGGTTATCTCTTATGGGATTATGAAAATCACAAAATAATTATGAGTAGACATGTCATATTCAATGAGAAGGTCATGTATACAAATCAGTTGTAGGGAAAGAATAAGGAAAAAGAAAAACCATAATACAGAGTGCTTGATGAGATCACTGAAAAATAAATTTCAAAGGTACTAGAAAATCAAAATGTACAACAACAGGAGCAACATGTACCTCAAACTCTTGCAAGTGTTGTTAGAAGATATACCAAGTTAAGTAGACCCCCTGAGCGATACTCTCATTCATTTTATTATTTATTTTTTACTGATTCTAGTGAACCAGAATGTTATGAAGAGGCATTGAAGGTAGACACTAAAAATAAGTGGGAGCAAGGAATGAAAGAGGAAATGGATTCCCTATTAAATAACCAGACTTGGGATTTGGTTCAGTTTGTTAGAAAAACTGGATCGTGGAGCAATAAAATAAAAACAAATGCAAGAATAAAACACATAAGATACATAATACAATAGAGACTCATAAATGCACAGAGATATCACAGATATTCGATAATATGACAGAAATGTATCATAGATGCAACCATAAACATAGATATACAGTAATACACAATTTCTATTAATAAAAGAAATGTACAGAGACTGTTAAAATACAAAGTGGAAGACTCGCTAGAATGGTGGCAGCTTATCTCTGAGAAGAGATGTGACAGCTACTCACATTCGCAAGAAGATGGTTACAATGAGGCTCTGAAGGAATTTTTACAATAAACAGGAATGCCAAAAGTCCTAGACATCCAAAAACCTAACCCTAGGAGATGAAGCGTCAAAAGTCATGTGGGGCCTATTTGGGTAAGTTACTGCATCAACTTCCCGGGGTCGTAACTTTTGCATACGATCTCCGTTTTAGGCGCATGATAGTCCGTTGGAAAGGTATCATCAAGGAGATTCATTTTTGGGCCTCAATAATGTCATAATATGTCATTGAGCAGCTCAATCCTGAAAAACCTTCATTTAGGCCCTCAAAATGGTCCCGGAAGTTAAAACCTACTAAAAATAGTAAATTGCCAAAATTGCCAGAAAACTGTTTTGAGCCAGTTAGAAAAGGTGGGTGGCCACCGATATCCATATGGATCAATCCTCCCTCCTTAGGAAGAAATGGTCTCCATTGTGTTGAGTTCCCGGGGGAGAGGGAAAAGCGTTTGTTGAATCTACATCTTGTTGAGTTGCTTGCCTTACTGGAGACGTCATGCTGCTCAGTTTGTGGAAGTCTGTCATGAACCTGTTGAGGTTGAGGCTGTTCAAAAAGTTAAGATGCATGAGAGGATGGTGTGCAGAAGGAATATTTTCATTTTATTGTAGCTTTGTCGTCTTGCTTTTGTGGGATAGAAGGTGCTTGGGGCGAGGCTGTAGTGGTTGCAGTGTCCTTTTGTTATCCTTTTGAACAGATTGTGAAGAAGCTAAATTTTGCAATATGAGATACTACTTTGCGGCACTTTTTAGGTGTAACAGTAGTGGGAACTACCTCTGGTATTCGATAGAGATGACTCGCCAAAGTGACAATGAAACTACGAGGTCGAGAATCATAAATAGCATGGTGCTTCCACATATATGGTTGGCCCAAGAGAACATCAAAGACATCCAGTGGGGAAACATCACATAATACCTTGTCCTTGAAGGGTTGGATGTTGTATGACAATTGACATTGCTGGCTGACATGAAGATCTCGTTCTTGGCGAAGCCACTCGATGTTGTATGGCTACGGGTGTGGTGTTGTCGACAATCCCAACTATTTGACAACCTCTGCTGAGATGAGGCTCTTCTAGCTTCCACTATCAACAATAAAATGCAGTGGGGTCCCCTTCACCCACATATATAAATGAAATAGGCGCTCCCCCTCTTTAGGATCTGTTGGTTCTTCTGGTTGAATTGTTGCGGTCGTGCCAAAAACAGTGGGGTCTGTGTCAATGATCTATCCTTTACCAGCATTTTCAGAATCAGATTCTAAATCAAGGTTCGACTCCTTGTCTTTGATCTTATCCACCAATGACTGTTTTGATAGACATTCATCAATGTTGTGCCAGAGGATTTTTTGTAAATCGCACCATTTTCCAGTGTCCTTCTTTGTCTTCTCGTGAACCTTCTTTTCCTGTGTCTTGGACTGGTTTTCAGGAGACTATTCATTAGGGATGTCTTTGTCATACTTTGGATTTTGCGGATTTGCAGACCTGAACTCCCATTTTTTAAGGTGCTTAAATTTCTTCTCGATTTTAACAGCATATCGATAGGCAGCACCGAGTGATGAGATGTCCAAAAAATCCATTTCAGTTTGGATGTATCTGTATAGAGCCCCACGGTATTTCATAACCAAATGTTGTTCGAAGTCTTTGATACCCATCTTGGTGTGCAAGGTATGGAAGGTATTGGTGAACTCTGGAACTGCTTGGCCCCTCTCTTACTATAGTGTGGTCCATCTCATGTACTGGTCCTCATAGTTGTCGATAGGGTAATATTGTTCCTTTACCGCATTCACAAAAAAATCCCAAGTGGGATTGGTCCCATATATTTCAGACTCCTCTGTGGAACTCTGCTCCCAATAAGTTTCCCACCAATGTTTGACATGGGGGAGAGCTTTAAGGAGTGTGAAGGTGATCTTTTCTTTGTCAGAAAAATTGTGAACAAAGAAATAACCTTCTAGCAGATTTAACCATTTGTCTAGGGCTTCTGCATCTATCTATCCTTCAAATACAAGAATATCAAAATTAACTTGTACCTTAAAAGGCGAGGTGCCTCCAAAGTGGTTGCTTGATGAAGATGCACCTGTTGCTATCGGCAGGCGTTGAAGGATGTGAGAAAAATTCTCCATCATTTCATTCCTCTGTCGCGTGAGAGCTTGCTCAAGCAACAAACTGATAGGATCGTCTACTCCATCCTTTTTCTTTTCTTCTACCATTGAGGGTTTCTTGGGTGTGTGAGAGCGATTGTCTTCTAAAGAGACAAGCTCGAGACCCAACTTGCTATACTCGGACCTCGTCGGGGACATGAACTGTAAAACAATCAAGAGAAGCCTGCTCTGATACCACTTATCTCGATTATTTTTGGCACGAAATGAGAGCAGAGATATAATAAAGAAATGCATAGAGATATTGCAGATATTCGATAATATGACAGAAATGTATCAGAGATGCAACCATAAACACATATATACAATAATACATGATTTATATTAATAAAATAAATGTACAGAGACTGTAAAAATACAGAATGGAAGACTCGCTAGAATGGTGGCAGCTTATCTCTGAGAAGAGATGCGACGGCTACTCGCATTCGCAAGAAGATGGTTACAATGAGGATCTGAAGGCCTTTTTACAATAAACAGGAATGCCAAAAGTCCTAGACATCCAAAAACCTAACCCTAGGATATGGAGTGTCAAAATTCATGTGGGCCCCATTTGGGTAAGTTAGTGCATCAACTTCCTGGGGTCGTAACTTTTGCATACGATCTTCGTTTTAGGCGCATGATAGCCCATTGGAAAGGTATCATCGAGGATATTCATTTTGGGGGCTCAATCATGCCATAGGCTATCATTGAGAATCTTGATCCCAAAAAACCTTCATTTAGGGCCTCAAAATGGCCCCAGAAGTTAAAACCTGCTAAAAATAGTAAATTGCCAAAATTGCCAGAAAACTATTTTGAGCCAGTTGGAAAACGTGGGTGGCCACCGATATCCATCTGGATCACAAGGTTATAGTATATGTCACTCTGATCACTGTGTTTATTTTAAAAGGCTAGAAAATCAAAGCTATATTATCTTGCTATTGTATGTAGATGGCATGCTTGTTGGAGTCTAATATGCAGGATATAAATGTTCTCAAGAAGAAATTAGCTAATTCATTTTCGATGAAGTATTTGGGTGTTGCGGAGAAAATCCTTGGTATGAGAATAATGTAAGAGACAAGAAAAATCACAAATTGACATTGTCTCAAGGTGAGTACATAGAGAAGGTGTTGGACAAGTTTAGAATGCAGAAAGAAAAACTAGTTAGTACGCCTTTGGCCAATCGGTTCAAATTAACTAATGAAATGTGTCCCAAGACACAGGAGGAGATAGAATACATATCCAGGGTCCCTTATTCATCAACAGTTGGTAGCTCGATGTATGCGATGGTTTTCACAAGACCAGATATTGCACATGCAGTGGGAGTTGTGAGTAGGTATAATTACAATCCAGGTAAATAACATTGGGAGGCAGTAAAGTGGATTCTCAGGTACTTGAAAGGTACTGCTACTCATGCATTATGTTTTGGAGGTTCAGACAATGTTCTACAGGGATATGTTGATTCAGATATGGCATGTGATAAAGATAGTAGGAGGAGCACCACAGGGTATAGTTTTACTATAGGTGGAACAAAAATAAGTTGGATTTCGAAACTGAAAAAGGTTGTTTCACTTTCAACAACAGAGGCAGAGTATGTTGCTTCTACAGAGGACAGTAAAGAGATGATTTGGTTATAGAAGTTTATGGAGGAATTGGGAAAGAAGCAAGAGAATAACAGGTTGTAATGTGATAGTAAGAGTGCCATTCATATTGAAAATAAATTATCCTTCAATTAAAATACTAAGCATATAAAACTCAGGTACCATTTCATTCGATCCATCTTGGAATATGGACATTTGAAGTTGGAAAAGATACACACTAGCCAAAATCTTGCAGACATGTAAACAAAGGGAGTAACCAGGGAGAAACTGAGTTCCTGTTCAGTTTCAGTTGGTCTTCAAGCATGAAGGTAAAGATGAGAAATTTTCCAAGTCCAAGGTGGAGTATAGTCCAGCAGGTACAACAACAATGGATTTGTTGTGATCAGTCTCCAAGTGGGACATTGTTGGTTGTGGAGCCTTATTATCTTCATTTTTCATAGGTATTTGATTTCAACCATTTTTATACCCCATGGAGACTGTATGCCCCAGAATACTATACACCCCTCCATGCGGGGGGTTTGCAGGGGGGGCTTTCCCCCCCTATAGGGTCCGCGGGAAAGCAGACCCCCGGCAGGGGTTCGGGGGTGAATCCCCAGAAGGAAAATTTTCCTTGTAAATGTATATTGTAATTTCATAGTAAATCTCCACCATTCATTATAAGGTCGCAGATCTGACAGTAGAAGTTATGTTAGGGTTTTTTCCCCTAGAAGGCAACCCTCTTTTATGAGGGAAATGTATTGTGGCTATGCATCATTGTGAATATTGTATTCTGAGAGAGGAGACTATGAGATAAAGAAGAGGAAGTTACAATGGGTGTGTTGTAGTTTGTATCCCTTCATTTGTTGGATAATAAAAAGGAATGACCTAGAAAATTCTCTGGTGGACGTAGCCCACACTGGGTGAACCACGTATATCTGTGTCTCTATTGTATTGTGTATCTTCTATGTTTTATTTATGCATTTGTTTTTATTGTATTGCTCCTCGATCCTGTTTTTCTAACATTATGGACTGCACTCAAGCCTTTGTAAAAATCTCTCTCCATATCCTGCTACCCAATACCTTACTAACCTTCTCCTTAGCCTATTCCTCTGGTATTATCTTTATGGTTCTCTCTCTCTTAGAACCTCCTTTGAACACTCCTTTCTCCTCTTGGCTCCTGCAGTTTCCACTTCTTCTCTTGAGAACACTCAACTTGTCCTCTTATTTCCAACTTTCAGCTGGAATTCTTCAAGTTTCCTTGCCACATTGTTCCTTCAAGAGCTCACACGTGATCTTCCTCTTGCATTCAAGAACACAACTGGTTCTTCTATCACAACTCTCTTGGCTGTCATAGTTTCTATCAAATCCTTTCCTTGTTTTCTCTAACCTCCAAACACAACCTTTAAACCATAGTTAATTCAAACACATCAAATCAACACATTCAATATATGTTCATGATATTGAATCCTTTTGGTTCATTCCTCTGAATCAATTCATCTTATTTGTCATGTCATATTTCACCAAATCTGAACTCCTTTGTACAATATCTCTGCATCAATTGTACTCAAAAGTACGCTTTCTTTGTCTCTCCTTCAAAGCATACCAGCTCTGTGTTGTTATTATGTGCTTTTTTGTACATGCCTCTATATTTACTTCATAATTGATTGCTTGTACCTATCAACATAGACTTCAATTTATTATTAGCCAAATAAATTTGTTACCTCATACCTCCTCAAATGTCCAGACATTATGTTGATATCTTTTCTCCAATTTTGCACCACTTACTTGTAACCATTCAAATGAGCAATTTAATTCACTCTAATACCACTTGATAGTGACCTACCAGGTCTTCCCACAACATAGAAACTTAAATTGGATTGTTTCTCATTAAACCCACAATGGGTTGTCCAAGAATATGTATAAAATCATATAACAGGTTATGCCCTCATGTGCTTACCTTATTTATCTTCAACGATGGATAGAACCATAACCATCCGGTGAGATGAATGGGTAGTGCTCCTCCAACATGGTGGCATGTTAATAAATTTATATTACGCGTGTTAATCTAGAAGTGACACTTCATCAAATCAATGGATGGTCTAGATTAATAGCACGACACCTCCATAAAATTAATGCTCGTGTGCAATTCCAATTTGCACTTTCAATGTCGACCATTGATCCAACCTTTTAATTGATGATCAGATATCCTTTCCATGAAACTCCCATCCAACCTAAACCTATGGTTGGGACTTAATCAAGATTTTGATGAATGGTTGAGATTACTCCGTGTCTTTTCAACTGCATCGAGTGACTCTGGTTCACTTGACCTCTGATCTAACGGTCCAACCTTCTCTAGAATTTTTCAAAGGACCTGATTCCTTTTCTACACTGATCGTATGATCCAATGGTTACAATGAATCTTGATAGGGATATGATAGTTCCTATTTCTATGAACTCGTTCTCCCATGATCCAATAACTCATGGAATCTCTCTTTCATCCAGCAGAGTCCATAATTGATAGCAAGAGATCGACGATGATTGTAACCTCTTCCACAATCTCGATATTCAGCTACGTACCTACCTTTAAAATAGGTTCATCGATCCTTTACATTGATCGATGATATCCTTCGAAGTTTTTTTCCCCCTGAGACTCCTCTTCCCCAAAACCTCCAACATAACTCTAAGGTCTACAATTCAACCTTTACACTAATCTACAGGGGTTTTCAATACCTATTTCCATAGAGACAAAATATTCAATATGATAGAGATTCTCTACACACATAATGAAAAACAACTTCCTCAATCATAACACAAATAGATTATTCATTTAACAAGTCATACATACACTATGCATAGGGTTTATGTAAGGCTCTTCAATGACTTCTTTGACCTAGATCACAATCAATAGGTCTCTCTTCTGTTTCTCTAAGCTAATTCACATTTTTTTAGCCACACTCTCTTCCTGGCCTAATTTCCATTCCATTGGCCACCCTCTATTTGGCCTGATCTACATTCGTTTGGCCCCCTCTATGCCTTATAGGCTTACAATATTATACATAAGGATTCTAAAACCAATTCTTGTTCAGATCCATAATACTTTCAACAATCAATCCCTAAGGATCCTCTCAGATCCACAAACCTCTCACTCAACTCCTATCTTTAGGATTCACAAATCCCTATGAGATCTAATTGACCTTAGATCTCTCTCATTTTCCAATCCCTCTCATGTTCTCATGAATTTGAGAACATTTGCAATCAAATCCTCACTTTCATTATCAAACCCCTATCCTATGTCTCTCTTCTAAAAATCATAAAACATAGGAAAATACAATAAATCAATACTTAGGGAACCTAATCCCTAGTAAATGAAATTCCCCCTAGGTATTCATCAAATGAAATTGAATTTGGAGGCAGGATGCTCCTGCATCAGACTCCCAAGAAACAAAATTTTCATGATCTCCTAATCATGAGTCCCTATTGTTGAATTTCTTCTGCATCCCAAACTTTATATTGTTGCTTTTTTTCCTTACTGTCCTGATGTAGGGTTGTTGCCTGCAACTGTTGAATTTATTTGTTGATGTAGATATGCTTTTTCCTTTCATGTCTTCTCAGATACATTTTCACCATCATCATCCTCAGTTATTCAATATCTATGTCTAGTCTATCCTATGCATGGTACATCTCCTTGCTATAAACTTGTTTTTGTTGTTTCTACCCATTGGTTGTTACATCTCCCTTTCTTTCATATCTTTAGGATTCTTACTCTTATCTTAATCCATGTACTTTATGATTGGAAATTTCATTTTCTTCTCAAAATCAATTTGATATGATTCTGTCCTTTCTCCACAGTGTTCATCATTTGCATCCTTAGTCAGCCACTCCTCCAAAAATTTCAGTTCATCCTCAAAATTCATCAACTCAGGATGTTGAATTTGTGGCCTCTATTCATATTTAATAAATATCTCAGAATATATTTAACTAATAACCTTTTCATGTTCATCATTCTCTACCATGCCTGCATCCTTAAATTTAAATTGAAAATTTACTTCTTCCTCCTCAGTTTCTAAAATCAATTCCTCTTCACTACTAAGCACTTGTGAACATACTTGCTTCTTGGCTAAACTTTCTCTTCTTCCTGACTCATTTTCCATCAACAATATTTCCAACAACTTAATTTATTCATTCCAATTTGTAAGCATTGCATTTGAATGCTTCTCTTCATCTTTCTCTTAGCTATCTCCATGAGCCAATTCTCCCTCACTTATTGCAACCACAATTTCTTCGATATGTCTATCAACAATTTCTTTGAAAAAATGTGTATGGGATTCTTCTAAGTTGTCCTTATGGGACATTGTGGCTTCATCCTCTATCAGAACAAAAATATGATCCTATCTTCTTGAAATCTTTTTATACATTTATTTTTCTTCCTTCTTCATGAGAGCTTTAGATGACTCATCACCTGCTAATCGTGCAATCACACACAAATTTTCAGTTACAAAAACATAATTCTTACTAGCCTTATTTGCTTCCTCTGTCATCACATCCACATTATGATACGAACTCTCCAAAGAGGTCATGATACTTTCTGCAAGTCTCTCACTCTCTAAGAAATCTATGAGACTCTCAACATGTCTCATATCAACATCATCCTCTCCAAGGATGTCTCCCTACTCTTGTTCAAAATAGTGAACTTTTCCTTCAGTGAATGGCCTCACTTTCCCCAATATTTCCCTCAGTTTCTCCTCAAGTAGTTGCACTACTCGCCACTTGACCTTCTTCACTTTCCATCCTTGTCTCTGGTTCTCTCTAATCTTCTTCTATAGCAAAATTTGTATGACTTTGAGCCTCTCCCTCAACTCACTCATCTATTTGTCATATTCCTCCTGATTCATATTCTTCATGCCATTTTCCTTGGCACCCTTTCTTCTTTTGTTGTGGATTTCCTATGAACCTATGAAATGACCATCAATAGTCATTGTATCCATTATTTTTCTCTTGTGAACTTCACTTTTTTCACATGTGGCCTGCACTCAAGCCTTTGTAAAATCTCTCTCCATAGCCTTCTACCCAATACCTTACTAAGATTCTCCTTAGCATAGTCCTTTGGTATTCTCCGATGGTTATCTCTCTCTTAGAACTCCTCTGAGCACTCCTTGCTCCTATTGGATTGTGCGGTTTCCACTTCTTCTATTGAGAAAACTCAACTTATCCTCTTATTTCTAACTTTCAGTTGGAATTCTTCAAGGTCCCTTACCACATTGTTCCTTCAAGATATCACACATGCTTGTTGGGTTGTTATATTCTTTATAGCGAAAGTGTAGTCGAGGTAAATTTACTGATGGTTGAAGTTTGAAGTGGATTGACAATAGGTTGAAGTCGGGGTAGATCTACAACACGTAAAAGGTCGAGGAAGTCGACCAGGTAAAGTCGAAGTCGAAAATATCTATGGAAAGTCATCTAACAAGAGTTCGAAGTGCGGGTGTGAGACGATCGACTAGAGACCAAATGAAGAACCGACTTGGAATTCGACTGTAACATAATCCTGGGATTTGCGCGATTTGTAGCCAATGATTTGCATGGATATGTAACCATTTTTTTGGGCACAAATATTTAGGATTTTCCTTGTTAAAAATCCTATAAAGAGGTGTGTTGTAAGTCCGTAAAGGCTAATGATAGAATGCTAATGTTGTAATGCTAATGCATGGTAAATCGTAGGATTTTGGTCATGTATATGTATGCCTAATTGGCTAGAGGGTTGTTATTTTATGTGAAAGAGGGTATGATGTCGATTGTGTCTTAGGTGTGGACCAAGGTTAGAAATGTAATCCTTTATTCTGATTGAATAAGACAACAAGAGAGTAGAACACTTAAAGGAATGTTGGTTTCTCCTGGCTAAGGGTTCCAGGGTAAACTCTCGGTGCACTGTGTGATATATTGTTCCATTTATGTTCTAGATTAAATTATTCTTCTCTTATGATTGGATTAGTGTGAAAGTTCCCTGCATTTCCTGACATGTGGTATTAGAGATTAAGTTTTTCCTGATAAGTGAGTTATCAGAGCGGTGCTATTCTTTGGCGAGTATATCAGATCTTGATTTGCAAATCTTTAATCTGAAAACTAAACCCTAGGTACAGTAAGAGTCATAAGTCATAATTTGTGTTAAAGATCATGGTAAAGAATGGCGATCAGTTCCAGAATAGAGATAGAAAAGTTCAATGGCCAAAAATTTGAGCTTTGGAAGCTTAAAATGGAATATCTTCTTGTGGATCGAGAACAATGGACAATGGTCTGTCCAGGTACCCATCTGACAAGAATGTCGACGAAGAAAGAGAGAAAATCGAAAGAAGAGCAAGAAGTACGATTTGGATTTGTCTTGCAGATTCGATGTTGTTGAATGTCTCGAGTGAAGATTCAGCCAATAAACTGTCGGACAAGTTGTGAATCTTATACCAATCAAAATCTTTGGTAAATAAGTTTTTTCTCAGAAAGAAACCGTATATTCTGAGGATGAGTGATGGAAGTGTTAAATTTTTATTGTTGTTATTAGATTATTTCCAAATTACATGAGCATTCAATGCATTTCCAAAAAAAAAACATAAAGAGGATCACTGAAAGAAACACAATCACAAGGTACGTAACATCTTATCCTGGGAAACCCTCATGGGGGAGAAAACCCAACAAAATCTTCCTCAATAATAGATTTCCAATACAATGCCAAGACTAATACCAAAACACCAAAGATAAATCAAGACTGAGCATGTGCCTCTCTTCTCCTTCCTCCTGCAACTGCAACTACCTTCAAGATCTGTGAACTAGATGAGTGAGTGTGAGTGTGAGTGTGTAAGAGTGAGGCATCATCCTCACATATAAATACTATTTGAGGAGGCGCTATGGTTATGTCTCTTCACTTAGTAGGGTTGACTTCTTCTAGGAGTGGTTAAAACCACTTTATAAACACTAGGGGATGACTTTACAAATACCACCATATAAATATGGTTTGACCAATCCAAAAAATTGGATTTGGTCTTATACAAGACCCGACATGATCAATCCACAAAATGGGATTTGATATATAAGATAATAGCTTAAATATAATTAGAATATTATTCGAAGTTACAATATTTCAACACTCCCCCTTAACAAGAAGGGTATTCTACTGACATGACCCAATATAACATCATCAAGAGAAAGAGAGGGTAGCATCATCAACAACATATGGAACACCGACTGGCACATCTATAAGTCATCAAAAAAAATTCTCACCATTGATATCATTGTTCGCAACATGGAGCTGGAGTAACATCATCATCATCGGCATCAACATGAAGCTAAAACATCAACATCAATATCATGAAGCTAGAACAAAAATATCACCAACATGAGGCTGGTACAACATCATCAACAACACAAGGTTGGTACAACATCATCAATAGCATGAGGATTAAATAACGTCATCAACATATGGAAACATAATGAGGAAGGTGCAACAACAACATTTTGTGGTACTCTAACAGAATGTCCTTACCGGACCTTCGAGATTTGGGATTTTCCTAGGAATCTTAATAATCCCTAGGATATAAAATCCTAACAAGATACCACATGGTACTCTGAAAGACCATCCTTACCGGACCTTTGGGATCTTCCCAGGAATCATAAGATTCCCTAGGATATAAAATCCTTACGAAGCTACCACTATTGACCATAGCTAGCATATACATGCACAGGTACTCTGACAGACCGTCCTTATCGGACCTTCTGGATCTACCCAAGGATGATCAATCCCCTATGATATAAAATACTAATGGAACTACCCGATGTTGGTTAGGATACCATAGTATTATTAGCATCACTCCCATTTTCGAGGGAGGTCCTTTAGGATACTCAAACTTCACATGAGACAGAGGCTTGGTCAACACATCTGCAACCTGCTCATTTGTGCCAACATATTGGATCTTTATATATCCCCTCTACACCATATCACAAATGCAATGATATCATATCTCTATGTGTTTCAAATTATCATGGAACACTGGGTTCTCCGTCATATTTATACAACTATGGTTATCACATATAATCACAGTGGCTTCCATCTCCAGATCGAACAGACCTTTCAAAAACTTATGAACCCATATGGATTCACCACTGGCGAAACATGATGCATTGTACTCTGCTTTTGTGGTGCTAAGAGAAATACTAGATTTCTTCCTGCTTTAGCATGAAGTCATGGCTGACCCAAAACTAAAACAACAACCTGAAGTGTTCTCCCTATCTGAAGCACTTCCAGCCCAATCTGAATCAGTATAACCATACAGTCTGAAGTCATGATCTCCAGTATAACAGAGACCATAATCCAACATACCCTTAAGGTATCTCATCACATGATTTTCAGCTACAATGTGAACATGTATGGGATCTACCAGGTACTGACTCAAGCTGTTCACAACAAAAAATATATCTGGCCTAGTATTCTTTAGATACATCAACGATCCAATAATCCATCTGTATAGAGTAGCATCAACCAACTCTGACAAAGTATCAACCAAGAAATTCAAATTCATTTCCATGGGTGTGTTCATGGATTTACATTCCAACATGTCAAATCTCTTCAATATTTCAACAACATACTTCCCTTGGTTAAGGAAGATTCTCTCTATACCTAAGAAATAATGTATCAGGCCTAGGTATTTCATCTCAAAATATTTGGTGAGCTTCTTCTTACAATATGTGATGAGATTTTATTCTCCGGTTAGGAATAAATCATCCACATATATTATAAATATAATAGGATCATCATTCATAACCTTTGAGTAAAGGTTAGATTTAGCTTTACTCTTGGTAAAGCCCAAGCTTGTCAGGAAACTATCAATTCTACCATACTAAGTTGTAGGAGCTTGCTTCAACTCGTATAGAGATTTCTTCAACCTGCAGACACGAGTATTTATATCTTCAACTCCAAACCCTTTTGGTTGTTCTATATACACCTCTTCTTCAATAACACCATTTAAGAAAGTTGTTTTCACATCCATCTAGTGAACCTTCCACTTCATTTTGGCTGCAAGAGATATGATGGTTCTGATAGAAATGTATCTGGCTACAAGAGAAAATGTTTCTTCATATTCAATACCTTCCTTTTGAGAAAAACCACGAGCCACAAATCTTGCCATATGTTTTTCAATACTTTCATCTGCTGCATGTTTTATTTTGTATATTCACTTAGAATATACCACATCTTTGTTATTTCATCTAGGAACTACTTCCCATACATCATTATTTATAATGGACTGGTATTCTTCTATCATGGCATCCATACAATCTTTCTTATAAACGACTTCCTCAAAGAAAGTAGGCCCCCTTTGTATGAGATCACACATCAAGGCCATATAGTTGGAGAATGGCTTAGGTTTCTTTCTTTGTCTCATGGTTCCTTCTAGAGCACCGTACTTCTCTGCATCTTGAATAAGTTCCCTTGCCCAAGCTGGCTTTATCTTGTGAGGTATATTTATACAGGAAAGTTCTTGAGATTCTATTATATCATGATCTTCTGGAATATCATCATCAAGGGTAACTATAACTTCCTTCACGAGTTCTGCAACTTTGGGAGCTACAAGTTCTTCTTCATATACTTCTTCAAGATGGAATTTCCATGATATTTTGAGTCCTACATCTTCATCAAAGGTTACATATATTTTGATCTCAATATGATGGTAACCTGGTATGTAAATTCTGAACACCTTAGAGACCTCACAATATCCAACAAATATTCCCTTCTTTCATGAAGGATCGAACTTAGTTCTCTTTTCTTTTGGAATGTGTACAAATACTAGACAACCAAATATTTTGAGATGGATTACTTCTGGCTTATTTCTGGTGAAAATTTATTCAGGAGTTTTGAATCCGAGTGCACTATGGGATAATCTGTTTTGGACATATATTGTTGTTCTTGTTGCTTCAACCCATAACTGCATTGGAAGATCTTGATCATGAATCATAGTCTTTACTGCTTCCATAATCGTTCTATTATTTCTTTATACTATATCATTTTGTTGAGGATTATAGGGATTGGTGAGCTCCCTCTTAATCCCAACATCTCTACAAAAGATTCCAAATTCATTTGACATTTAATCTTCTCCATTGTCTGACCTGAGTATCTTTATTTTCCTTTTGGAGAGGTTTTCTATCAAGGCTTTGAATTCCTTTAACTTTCCGAGTACTTCATCTTTTGAATTCAAGAAATAAACCCAAGTGTTATAGGAGTAATCATCAATAAAGGATACATAGTATACATACCCACTTATAGAGGTTGATGGCATTGGACTGCATACATCTGAGTGGAAAAGATCTAATATTCCTTATGCTTTATTTTCACTCTTTGGAAAAGGATTCTTTATGTTCTTTCCTAGTGTACATCCCTTGCATACACCTCTATGATCAACCTTTAATTTTGGTAAACCTGTAACTACCTTCCTTACATATGGTAAGGATAGAGAGAATCTCTTTCTGACCTATCATGTGCTTAGAGGCACCGCTATCTATGATCCAAGTATTCTCTCTAGGTGTCACAGATCCTGAGAGGGATGAAAACAAAACATAATCTTCAATCTCTTCTTTAGTTAAATTCTTGGGTGGCTCATCATATTCAACTGCATGGGAATGATGTCTTTTGTTATTTCTCCTCTTTTATTCGTCCCTTTTGGTAGGACAGTTCTTAGCAATGTGTCCCATCTTATCACAATGATAACATTGATAGGAGGAGAAATATTTTCCCTTTCTTTGACCCTTATGATATTTGTGGAATCTTTTTGGAGAGTGAGATTCTTTATGAAAGTGGGTCTCCTTTTGAAAATGAAACTTTTTCTTCCCACCCTTAGCATGAGAAACTAGGGTTGGATCTTATTCTCTTAATAAGACGGCTTCTCGGTTGACCACTCTTGCTTCTTCTTGAACACATTCTTCCCATAAATTGTCAAATTGGAGTTTCTCTTTTCTTGCACAAATAGTTTAGATGAAGGCATACCAAGGTCTTATGAGATCATTAAGAGTTGTCATTATGATTTCATAGTCATCTAAGTTGTCTCCAATTTCCTCTAACTATTCCTTGAATTGAGAAACCCTAGAGAAATAGTCTTGAACTATTTCTCCTTTCTGCATCTTTGTATTCTTGAGTTGGATTCTCAAATTCATCTTTCAGTTGATCTTCTTTCCTTCATACATGCTGGTTAGGAAATCAAACATATATTTTGGAGTATTATTAGAAGATACTTGAGGGATCAAGTGGTATTTAATGGAATCTGCAATTATTCTTTTATCCTTAAAAATATCCTTCTTGTACTTATCTTTGGTTGCTTCTTCTTCGGGATTCGATACATTTTCTTTTATGAATTTTGTAAGGTCATTCTCCTCAATAATGAGTCCAATTTTGTACTTCCATACATGGAAGTTTTCCACAACTTCTAAATTGTCAACAAGCTTGGTGCTTGTAGACATATTGACCTGGAGCTAAGAAAATGACCAGAAAATGAAAATGCTCAAAAATTGAAACTAAGCTTACCAGGAGATGCATTGGGTTGAGGCAAGTTTGCTAGAGTTGACTGTTTTAGAAAATTCCAAGTTTTACCCCTTGAAACTTGACCTGCGCAATTCTGGGTTGGTACTTCTAGTACTGGTTCTGGTTTTCTAGTACCAGTTAAAACTAGGGTTTGACTTTCCCAAGAATCTATCCAATGAAAAAGTTTGCTCAAGCTACCAAAAGATGTGTTAGGGCAGGGTGCACTTCCCAAGATAGTTTTTGGTAAAAAATTCTTCTTCAGTGAAAATATTTAATTTTCTTGTACGAAAACAATGACGTCTAGATATCTAGTGAAAGATGATCTATTCAGTCAAGCTCTGATACCATGTTAAGTTTTTACTCTTGTTATTAGGTTATTTCCAAATTACATGAGCATTCAATGCATTTCCAGAACAATAGCATAAAGAGGATCATTGAAAGATACACAATCACAAGGTATGCAAAATTTTATCCTGGGAAACCCTCATGGGGGAGAAAACCTAACAAAAACTTCCTCAATAATAGATTGTCAATTCAATTCCAAGACTAAGACCAAAACACCAAAGATAAACCAAGACTGAGCATTCGCCTCTCTTCTCCTTCCTCCTGCAACTGCAACTACCTTCAAGATATGCACACTAGATGAGTGAGTGTGAGTGTGTAAGAGTGAGGCATCATCCTCACATATAAATACTAGTTGAGGAGGTGCTAGGGTTATGTCTCTTCACTTAGTAGGGATGACTTCTTCTCAGAGTGATTAAAACCACTTTATAAACACTAGGGGTCGAATTTACAAATACCACCATATAAATATGGTTTGACCAATCCACAAAAGGGGATTTCGTCTTATACAAGACCTAACATGATCAATCCACAAAATGGGATTTGATCTATAAGATAATAACTTAAATATAATTATAATATTCTTCAAAGTTATAATATTTCAACAAGAAGTTTGGTGACTGAGAATTTAAATGCGTTTAATATTGTGTTAAGCTAGTTATCGTCTATGGATATTAAGATCACTGATGAGGAGAAGTGTATGATCCTATTATGTTCCTTTCCATACAATTGAGATAGCTTAGTTGTGTCTATTGGGAGTAATACAACCACATTAGTGCTAGAGGATGTGGTTTCTTCTCTGTTGTCGGAAGAAATGAGAAGAAAGAACATAGAGGGATCGAACAAATATGCTCTAGTAGTTAGAGGCCGATCAACAGATAGAGATAAAGGATGAATCTCCAGTAGAAAGTTCAAGTCGAAGGGTATATATAAATTCCCGGTTTAGTCAGTGCAAAGATGATGGAAATATGGTAAATCTGGGAATTATAAAAAGGATTGTAATTTGAAGGAAACAAAATTTAGTGTTGGATCCAACAAGAAGTAATCGACTAAGAGAAATACGACCTCGAAAAAAAGAGGTGATGTGTAACTGGTGTCGACAAGTACACAGTCAGATCAACATGTTTGGTTGATCGACTCAGGAGAATCATATCATATGACATTACATAAAGAATGGTTCTTTGAATATGAACAATATGATGGGGGTGATGTGTTTGTAAATGTGTTGAACCTACACATAATAGATCTAGATAGAAAATGACATACATAGTTTGTAGAGAAAATATGAGAAAAGAGAAGAAGGAGAGAAAGAATGGAATAATTCTCATTAACCAAATGAATGAATGATAATTTACACATGATATAATCTGTATAACTCAACTAATGTGCACTGAAGGAGAAGACAATGTGCCATAGTGGTGGTCTACAGTGATCTGGTCACACACCAACAGTTACGAGAGTAAACTGCCACCTAGTCTAGTCTCTCAGGAAGTTACGGGAGTGAACTGCCACCTAGTCTGATTTAACTAGTCTCTCAGTCTTTAGTTAACTAACTGAAATAGAGTGAAGTGAGGAGGAGATCAAGGAATCATGAGTAATGCACTATTTTGGTGATAATCCCAAGGAAAATGCACATTATCTGGTGATGATCCCAATGTTGCATGATGATGATCCCAATGTGGCATCTAGACTCCACTCAACTGATCAAACCGAAGTGTGAACTGGAGAGAATATTCTCCTAGAGGAATATTCTCCCTAAACTATAGGAGACTTAATAATGACTAATAAACATAGGGAAAACCTTAGGAAAAATAAATCCTAGGTGTGTGTGAAGTATCTCCAACATCCCCCATGAATATCACTATGGTGAAAATAAAGAATGGGTCCCAACAATGAGGCCATGTTAGGTATCCAAATAAAAAAAATACAATGAAATAAATGACGAAAGAGGGAAAAACTCATGGGAAAAACCCCCACTCAAAGTAAAATGTATGTAAAAAGAAGAACTGACAGTTGCTATGCAACTGTTTCCTTCACTCCAAGATGAGTGCGTAGAGAATGGAACTTCTTCTCAGTGAAGGTCTTGGTGAAGATGTCCGTAGTTTGTTCTGCTAAAGGAAATAACTATAGGTTGATGATCCCCTTGTGTACTAAGTCCCGGATGTAGTGCAAGTGGATCTCAATGTGATTCGTCCGCTGCCTCTGAACTGGATCTTTGCAAAACTACAGAGTGCTCTGGTTGTCACACCAGATGACGATCAATCGATGAAACTGAATGCCCAATTCAGTGAGAAAATGTTGTAGCCACGTATCCTGAATGGTTATGTTAACTACCCCTTTGTACTCTCCCTCAACTAAAGATAGAGCAATAACAACCTACTTCTTGCTCGACCAATAGATAGGCCCAGAACGAATATTGAGTGAGTAACCATATGTGGACTTGTGATCAATGCTATCTCTAGTCCAGTCAGAATCAGTGAACCCAAAGAGGTCCATGTAGAGTCTGCTATAGAGTGAATCCAAAGGTGATGGTTCCCTCTACGTATCGAAGGATACACTTTTCAGCCTTCCAATGTAGCTCATGTGGTTCCTGCATGACCGTGGAGACTGCTCTAACTACATAGGAGAGGTCTGTTATGGAGTGTGTGAGATAAAACAAGATCCCCACTCGTTGTCTATACAGTGTTCTTTCAACCAGTGGAGTGTCCACGCCATCCTCAAGCCTGACTCCTGATAGGAAAGGAGTCGGGGTAGACTTGCATTCTGTCATGTGAAATATCTCAAGGAGTTCTCATGAATACTTAGCCTGAGACGATTTGATGCCTGATGCATCCTGAATGATCTCGAGTCCAAGGAAGAAATGCATCGGACCCATGTCCATCATCAAGAACCTGTCATGCATAATACTCTTGACTGCAATAATCGTTGAAGTCAAGCAACTGGTGATCAAAAAATCATCAACATACAAAACTAGGAGTAGAAGTGAATCAAGAATCCTAAGCATGTAAACATTCGAGTCTGACTTACAATGTACAAATTTCTATGACAACAAGTAGAAGTCCATCTTGGCATACCATGCCCTCGGGGCTTGCTTGAGGCCATAAAGCGACTTCTTTAGTTGACAGACCAAAGATTAATCCTGCATAAATCCTTGGGGCTACTCCATATAGATCTCCTCAAAGAGATCTTTGTGAATAAATGCATTCTTCATGTCCATATGATGGAATTCCCATCCTTTGGTTTCCGCAATGGAAAGTGCCAAATGTATGGAATCCATCTTTGCTACTAGAGTGAAGGTCTCATCATAGTCAATACCATTCACCTACTGAAATCCTTTGGAAACTAGCCTGGATTTGTATCTGCTAAACTGTCCATCCACTGCACTCTTGGTCCTATAGACCCATCTACACCTAAAAATTTTCCTTCTTGTGGGAAGGGGAACCAGATCCCAAGTCTGGTTCTCTAGGAGGGAGTTGTACTCCTTCTGCATGGTGGATTCCCAAAAGGGATTTCTAGAAGCCTCGCCATAGGAATGTGGATCTGAATACTAAACCAAGAAAATATGCCTCACTATCAGTGGAAGTGAGTGCCAGAGGAGTCTCCTCCAAAAAAAATTGATTCCTCCTAGTATCAGCTAGATCCCCAACAAGATCTCCTGCATCTTGAAGAGTAGTCTTGGGCCACTTGGGCCTCAGCTATGGCTCTGCATATGCATCTGCATGCATTGACTCTGCATCTGAATGTACTTAATCTGTATCTATATCATCTGCATCCTTTGAATCAGAACTCTCATCTGAAGAAGATTCATCATGTGCATGCTCATCATCTTTGACAGGTGGAAGAACAAAAGTTTTTGCATGCAGTTGTTGAGGTACATGTGAGACACTTTCCTCGAATTGGAAAATATGCTAAATGATGAGTTGGTTTGAGTAAATATCAATGAGTCTGTATCCCTTCACACTGTCAGGGTATCCAAAAAAGATACACTATGTGCTCTGTGGATCAAGTACCTTCCTCTTCTCAGAGGGAATCTTGGCCCATGTATGAGAATTGAATATACAGAAGTGGGTCACTTCCAGTTTGAGGCCACTCCAAGCCTCGTAGGGGGGTCTTTTCCTTGACATATCTATTGGGAGATCTGTTTTATATGTAGGTTGCACAATTAAGTGCTTCAACCCATAATCTATGTGGAAGTGACTTTGCATGTAGCATGCAAAATTCCATCTCTTTTAGAGATTTAGTTTTCTGCTCAACAACTCTGTTTTGCTGCAGAGTATAGGGAACCGTGTGTTGCAACTGAATCTCAGCCTCATGACAAAGATTATGTATCTCATGGTTGAAATAATCTCCCCCGTTATCTATTCGGGGGACTTTTATCTTCTTTCTTGACTTTGTTTCAACACGGGCTTTGAAATCTTTGAGGTGTTGAAAGACCTCTGATTTTTTTCTGAGAAAGAAAATCCATGTGAAGCATGAGAAATCATCAACACAAATGAGAACGTACCTTGATTTACTGATGGATGGACTCGGAAAAGGTCCCATGAGGTCACTATGGATCATATCTAAAGGAGAGGAATCCTTCTGAGTCCTTCCTTTGTCGAATTTCTCTTGAGGGTTTTTTCCAAGAATACATCCCTCACAAGTTCATTTGGAGAAGTGGATGTTAGGTAGACCATCAACCATTCTCTTCTTGCTAATTTGTTTCATATATATGAAATTTAAATGCTCAAGATTTTCATTCCATATCCTACTGCTTTCATCAGCATGGGTAAGCAATAATGCAAAATCTGGTTTAATAAATTCAGAAAATGTGTAGAGTCTAGATTGATGATTTACCTCACCGGTAGAAACCATGGAATTGGTTTGAATGTCATAGATATCCATTGCATCAGGTGTGAATATGAATCTCTTTTTGGTGCCGGATTTAGTCATTTGATACACTGAGAGAAGATTGATGGAAGATTGGGAACATGTAGTACATTCTCGAAGCTTTTGCTTGTGAGTTCAATTATTCCTTTGTCAGTGACTCGACTAGAGAGTTGTACCCCATGAGAATAGGAGGACCTTTGCATGCGTCCAATGAAGAATAAACTTATTTTGTGGCTTCCATGTGGTTTGATGCACCTGAATCTACAATCCAAGCATCGAGAGAGGAATTGATGGAAATCAAAGCATGGATAGAATTTCCTTTCTTGGGATTCTGTTCTTCTAACTTCTTCTTCTTAGCACCCTCGGGGATGCGATCTCCAAGGTTGTTTTTTTTGAATTATTTGGGCCATTTGATCTATATGTTTCTGCATACATGTGAATTCTAGATGGAATAATTTATGGGAGTAAGTGCATTTATCCCCTTTTCTTCTTTTTCTACCTTTGGATCTGGAGGCATCGTTGAAGGGTTTTGAGTACCCTTCCTTCTTTGGATTTACATTTTATTTCCTTTTTTCTTTGTCTGTATATTTATGAATTTGATGACCTATACCATCATGAAAAGTAAGTGCATGCGCTTTTGGGCCTTTGATTTTTCCCATGTTGATAAACTTGTTCTACTCTTGTCTCAGAGATTCAATAAATACCTCAAGAGAGGGAATCTTCCAGGTGGCTCCAGAGGCGATACTAACTGAATGAAATGTGGATACAAACACTGAGTATTCTGGACCTATTTTGGATGGAATGGTGAGAACCATTTTTTTCTCTTCCTTAGATTTATCAACCCTGCAAGCCTTGAGTTGCGACAACAAATCCTTATATTTGGTAAAGAAATATTGGATATTGTCGAAGGTTTTTGGATCCAATGTGACAAATTCCACCTCAAGCATGTGTCCCCTCATCTCGTCCTGTTTTCCAAAAATCCCTTCCATGGTGGTCCAAGCTTCATTGGGGGTTTTACAGGAGGATATGTGAAAGAGGAGTTCAGGAGAAATGAGACTGCAAATAGTTCCAAACATTCCATTTAGATACTTGGATTTTTCTATGGCTGATGTGGATTTGGTCTCTATGTCCATGTTCAACCTGTATAATCATCTGCCTCAAAGATACACTATCATCTTCTCTTTCCATGCAAAGAAATTGTATGGTGTAAGAATGAATTCTTTTGGAAATTCCATTTTTCCACCGTCTTCAATCTTCAGTACCTACAAAAAGAATCTGGTATGTATTTTTTTTTAGTAATCCGTCGACTCTGATACCATGTAAATGTGTTGAACCTTCACAGAATATATCTAGCTAACAAATGACATACACAGTTTGCAGAGAAAATATGAGAAAAGAGAAGCAGGAGAGAAAGAATGGAAGTATTCTCATTAACCAAATGAATGAATGATAATTTACACATGATATACTTTGTATAACTCAACTAATGCACACTGGAGGAGAATCCAATGTGCTATAGTGGTGTTATAGAGTGATATGGACACACACCAGCAATTATGGGAGTAAACTGCCACCTAGTCTAGTCTCTCATAAAGTTAAAGGAGTAAACTGTCACCTAGACTGAGTTAACTAGTCTCTCAGTCTTCAGTTAACTAACTGAAATAGAGTGAAGTGAGGAGGAGATCAGGGAATCATGAGTAATGCACTAGTTTGGTGATAATCCCAAGGAAAATGCACATTAGTTGGTGATGATCCCAATGTTGCATGGTGATGATCCCAATGTGGCATATAGAGTCCATTCAACTGATCAAACTCAAGTGTGAATTGAAGAGAATATTCTCCTAGATGAATATTCTCCCTAAACTATAGGGAAAACCTTAGGAAAAATAAATCCTATATGTGTGTGAAGTATCTCCAATAGTGTTCATGGGGGATGACTCAACAACCAGAATTGTCAGACAGGGAAGAGTCTAACTAACACTACACGATGGGAGGAAAAGAACCCTTCCAGGTGTGCTACACGTTTCAGGTTTGGAAAGAAACTTGATATCTTTCAGTAATATTAGTGATGCAGGTGTGCATACTCTGTTTCATAAGGATTCATGCAAGATGGTCAAAGGTGCGATGGTCTTAATGAGAGGAGTTTGGATTGGTACCCTGTACAAGATGTTAGGGAATGTTGACTCGACTAGGTGCAACAACATTGTTTCTCCTGAAATCGACTTGAATTCTACTCGACTTGACTCGATGTCGAAATAAATCGACTTGAATTGAGCCAAGTTGGTTCAAACCGACTTGACAATACATGATGATATCGAATTGACCAGGTTATGGCACAAGAGGATGGGACACATTGGAGAAAAAGGACTTCGAGCTATGCAAACAAAAGATATGGTCAAAGGTTTTCCTGAATGTGGTTTAGAAGTTGAATTTTGTGAACATTTCATATATGGAAAACAAATTCGGGTGAGCTTCTCATCTGGAGTGAAAAGGGAAATGGGATTCTAGAACTGGTTCATAGTGATGTGTTTGGCCCGGTTATAGTGCCTTCACTTGGTGGATCCCTATATTATGTCTTCTTCATAGATTATTTTTCCAGGAAGACATGGATATACTTCCCAAGGAATAAATCAGATGTTTTCAAGAGATTTAAGGAGTTTAAAGATCTTGTGGAAAATCAGATAGAGAAAAGGATTAAAGTGTTTAGTACTAACAATGGTGGTGAATTTCATGGAAAGGAATTTGATCAGTTCTATAAGTAGTGTAGAATAGCACACCAAAATAACACACCATATACCCCACAAAAAAATGGAGTTTTCGAGAAAATGAACATAACGTTGATGGATAAGGAAAGGAGCATGCTTAGTGTTGTTGGGCTTGCACAAGAATTCTGGGCAGAGGTAGTCGAGACTACAATATATATGGTAAATATGTCTCCTTCTTCAGCGCTAGTCAACACGACTCCAAATTAGTTATGGTCTGGTAAGAATCCTCCGATGGCACATCTCAAAGTATTTGGTTATGATGCATTTGTGTGTGTTCCCAAGGAAAAGAGGATCAAGTTAGACAAGAAGGTAGTCAAATGTATTTTCATCGGATATAAAGAAGGAACAAAAGGATATAATATTTGGGATCCTGCATCAAGAAGAATAGTATAATTCGAGATGTGGTCTTCAGAGAAGTCGGAGGTAAATATGAGCCTAAGGAAGTTGTTCATACAAAAAATAATCCTGATACGATGCGGTTTGAACTAAGGGATGAAGAATATGAGTCAGATGAATCGACTGAATCTAAGGAAGAGGTGGAACAACTGAATCCGGTGGTAAGGAGGTCAGAAAGAATAAGAAAACTAGTTGAGAGATATAGTCTGCCTGACTTTTGTTCTGCATTTGTGCTAAATTCCATCAACGATGAGCCCAAGTTGGTAGGTGAGGCAATCGACTCAGCAGAGGGTAAACTCTGGAAGGACACCATGGTTGAAGATATGGAATCTTTGTATAAGAATGAGACATGGGATTTATTCAAGTTACCTAGTGGAAGAAATCTCATTGGTATAAACTGGGTATTCAAGAAGAAGATTAATATCACGGGTCAAGTTGAGAATTTCAAAGCTCGACTAGTAGAGAAAGGTTATTCCCAAGTCGAGGGAGTCGACTTTGGTGAGATTTTTTCCCATGTTGCAAAAATAAATTCCATTAGAGTACTAATGTCTCTGGCTGCAACATTCAATCTGGAGATAGAACAGATGAATGTGAAGATAATGTTTCTACATGGGGAACTGGAAGAAGAAATCTACATGAAATAACCTAAAGGATTTGTAGTAAAGATAAATCAAGAGGTGGTGTGTAAACTCAAAATATCCCTTTATGGTCTAAAGCAATGACCAAGGATGTGGTACCAGAAGTTTGACACATACATCTTTAGTTTGGGATTTGTGAGAAGAAAAGTTGATCGCTGCATATATTCCAAGGTAGAAGGTGGGCGTTTCATATATTTAGCTTTGTATGTTGATGACATGTTTCTGATTAGAAACAACATGGATGCAACAAAGGAGGTGAAGAAGCAACTATCCTCCAAGTTCGACATGAAGGATCTCATTGCAACTAACTTCATTCTGGGAATGGAGATTAAGAGAGGTCAAGCCACTAGAAATCTCTGGTTGAATCAGACGAAGTATATTGAGACAACTCTGAAACGATTCAACATGTAGGATTGCAAACCGGTGAAGGTGCCAATTCCAGTGGGAGAAAGGATTACTGATGAACAGTTTCCAATGACACATTAATAAATAGAGGACATGGCATGTGTTCCCTATGCAAGTGTTGTTGGTAGTCTAATGTATGCGATGGTCTACACTCGACAAGACATTTCTCATGTAGGGGGAGTTTTAAGCAGGTTCATGTCAACAATTGGAAAGGAGCACTAGACAATTTTCAAGAGAGTATTCATGTATTTGTGTGGCATGAAGGACTATGTTATATGCTGCCAAGGAAGACCTGAAGGTGACAGTGGTAAATTAGATGTACATGGCTTTGTCGACGTTGAATACGCTGCAGATATGGATTGACATAGGTTGAACAACAGATATATATTCAAAACATTCGGTGGAGGAATAATCTATATGAGCAAGTGACAGGTGGTTGTAGCCTTTTCAACAATAGAATTTGAATACATGGTGGCCACTCATGGAAGCAAGGAAGTGGTATGGATTCAAAGGTTGTGTTAAGGAATTAGGTTTGAGAAGAGAGCTATGAAGGTGAGTTGAGATAGTCAAAGGACAATATTTATGGCAAAGAACCCTTCTTATCATTCAAATACTAAGAACATCGGTGTGCAATACCATTTCGTAAGAGATATGGTGGAAAGAAACAAGGTTCTACTAGAGAAAGTAGACACGTTGGAAAACATAGCAAACTCATTGACCAAGTATGTGAGTGTTGTGAATTTCTCTTGGTGTAGAGAGGAAATGGGAATTTTTTCCCTGGGTTTGTGAACGAAAGTACATGAATCCCTTGTTTCAGCAAATAAGACAACAAATGGGAGAATGTTGGGTTGTTATATTAATTGCAGTGAAAGTCTAGTCGAGGTAAATCAACTGATGGTTGAAGGTCGAAGTGGATCGATAGCAGGTCAAAGTCGAGGTAGATCAACAATAAGTCTAAGGTCGATGAAGTCGACCGGGTAAAGTTGAAGTCAAAGATATTGACGACAAGTCAACTGAAAAGAGGTTGAAGTGCGGGTGTTAGATGACCGACTAGAGACCGAATGAAGGACCGACTGGTAACCCGACATGGAGGTCGACTGTAACAAAATCCCAAGATTTGTGGGATTTGTAGCCAATAATATGAATGGATCTGTAATCATTTTTTTGGGTGCCAATATTTAGTGTTTTTCCTTTTGTAAAGTGTATAAAGAGGCATGTTGTAAGGATTTAAAGGCTAATGCGAGAATTCTAATGTTGTAATGCTAATGCACGGTAAATCATAGGTTGTTGTTAATGTATATATAAGTCAAATTGGCTACAAGGTTGTTCTTTCCTGTGCAAGAGGGTATGATGTCAATTGTGTCTTAGGTGTGGACCAAGTTTAGACATGTAACCTTTTATTCTTATTGAATAAGACAACAATAGAGAAGAATACTCAAAGGAATGTTGGTTTCTCCTAGTTAAGGGTTCCAGGGTAAAATCTCGATGTACTCTGTGATTTATTTTTCCATTTACATTCCTGATTAAATTCTTCTTCTCTTATGCTAGGATTAGTGTGGAAGTGCCCTGCATTTTTTGATAATGCTCTTCCTCATGCATTCAACAACACAATTGGTTCTTCTATCAAAACTCTATTGGATGCCATAACTGTTATCAAATCCTTTCCTTGTCTGGTCTAACCTTCAAACAAAACCTTTAAACCAGAGTTAATTCAAACACATCAAGTCAGCACTTTCAATATTTGATCATGATCTTGAATCCTTTTGTTCATTCCTATGAATCAATTCATCTTCTCTGTCCTGTTAGATTTCACCAATATGAACTCCTATGTATAATATCTCTCCATAACTTGTACTCAAAAGTACGATTGCTTTGTCTCTCCTTCAAAGATTACCAACTCCCTATTGTTATTATGTGCTTCTCTATACATGCCTTTGTATTTACTTCATAACTGAATTCTTGTACCTATCAACATAGACTTCAGATTTATTATTAGCCAAATAAATTTGTTACCTCATGCCTCCTCAAATGTCCAAACATTATGTTGATGTCTTTTCTCCAATTTTGCACCACTTACTTGTAATCATTCAAATGAGATATTTAATTCGCTCTGATACCACTTGATAGCGACCTACCAGGTCTTCCCACATCATGGTAGCTTAAATTGGATTGTTTCTCATTAAACCCACAATGTGGTGTCCAAGGATCTGTCTAAAAGAATATAACAGTTTAAGCCCTCATGCACTTACCTTATTTCTCTTCAACAATGGCTAGAACTATAACCCAACCTAAAAAGGTGCTTGTTGTATATATAACATCTCTAAGCCCAAGGTCCTATTATTCAACCATGTGATCAATGGACATGATCAAGCACTTAAAAAATGGGCACTTACTTCCTCAGAGCTCTTATCCCAACCGTAGATCTCTCTTACAATTCACGATCAAAGGTTGAGGTGATCATCAACCGAAGGGATGATCCAACGACCCTGTTTTAATCTATCAGTGAGATGAACAACTCGCGCTACTCCAACATGATGGCACATTAACAAATTTATATTTCACATGTTAATCTGTAAGCTACACGTAATCAAATCAATGAACGGTCTAGATTAATAGCGCGACACCTCCATAAAATTAATGCTCATACAACTCCAATTTGCACTTTCAATGCCAACCATTGATCCAAACTTTTAACTAACGATTAGACCTGTATGCCACACACCCCCACGACCATTTCCATCAGCCCCATCCATTGAGGCCTCCACAATAGAGGTTTCCTCGGAGAAGGTTGTACAACCTAGTGCTGCATCTTCCAGTTAATCTCCATTGAGGCCCGAGATATTCACCCTGAGATAATGTGTTGATGATATTTTTGTGTATCATGAATTTTATTTTACGCATATTTATTTAATTTTCTTAACTTGATCCTTGTAACTGATGCAGGGTGGCATGACGGAGAGATTGGGGTTGCATGGGAGGGTAACACCCTCACAATTCATAGTAGCATATGTTGTGAGTTGTCTTAGGTTAAATTATAAAGTATCATTTTGTATGTATATTAATTCATTGAGAAAAAAAACTTATAACAATGTTTTTTCTTCATGCAGACTCTAGAGCATCGAAACACTCCTAGGCCTAGAACCACTCAAGGTGCTTCCTAAATTAAGAGAAAAAAGATATATTTCCAGGATTCTCATGAGGGTGGTGAGGGTGTCAATGGTCAATGATTGACCAACTACTTCCATTTTGTATCTAAGCCACCATATGGATGTTCTTAATGTTAGGGAATTTTTTGTCTCTTTGTATATTGGGCACGAGTTGCCATTTTGTAAAAAATGTACAATATATACATTTCATGGCACATTTTTTTATGAATCTCATTGTTTCTGCATTTATGTTGATGAATATATGAATTTCAAAGTGTATGAATTTTATGTGTATTAATCCCTTGATTTTTTTCTAAAGTGATTATAAATACTTGTGTTATGCATTATCAAATATATTGTGGTGGAAAATATTGCTAAGTGTTAAATCCATAAGCAATTAATGGTTCTCAAGTAGCATTTCTAGCTAATAAACCATGTATCTCTACATTATCAATAGATCATTCCTTTTGAATTATTTGCATGAATGTTGTGGATATCCATATTATAACTCACAACCAACAATATGGACTACCTCTTGAATTATCTCCATCTAAATCCAATGAAAATCCACCCTCAAAGATTGGTCACTTGAAAATATTGTGACCTAAAAAAATGGCATATTACAATACTTTATTATAGAAATAAATTTTCTCATTTATCTTCTACATATTTGTAAATCACTTAACAATATTAGCTCAATGTTATGTCAAATTAACCTCCATAACTAGTACTAGAATTACTCAACTATGAAGATGACATAAGCTAAAATTCAATTATGCAAGTACACAACATTTGGATAACCCAAACACTTCATACATATTTAGAATATGAAGTACATGGACCTACCAATATCTTATCACAGGTTGTTACAAGTCGGGCTCTTCAAACCCTAGTGAGGGAAACCATAAGATAACATTAGCCAATAGCTCACTCCATTAGAGATCATCAACAAGCTAGCATACATAATGGTAAGTCCTTTTTGGAACCTACATTTCTATTCCACAATTGTGCAAGATCAACTCCCTATATCTTCTCTATGACAAGCACATTAGGTGGCACTAGGGTTTTCAAATTACACAAAACCCTAACTTCTTCTCTTATAAGAGATATATAATAAAAGTCTTTCTTTTCTCCTTTAGGTATAAGTCCTAGTATTCCTAGTCTCCTTAGGACAAAACATTGACCCTAGTCTTCCCTTGACATTCCTTTAAGAAGCCTAATTGTTAGTTTGTTAGTTGATTCAATCCATAATTTGACCATTTTCTAGGGCACACACATTATTCCCCTCTTTCTATGCATGGCATATATAAAATAATTTGATTTATGTGTAACCCTTCATAAATTCCAAAAATACTAGTCAATGACTCATTAATGCACTCATGTTTGTTTAGGTTGTGTAGTGGGTATATGTAAATTTTATTAAACCCATCAATTATTAATAGCATTTATTCAGTCTTCCATGATGTCCATTAAACTTATTCAGTTTGATCAATTCAATGAGAGAGTTCACATGGAAACTAGCTCTTGGAATGGGTATCATTTTCAGCCTACAGATAAAGGTTTTGAGGTTACATTTCATGACACACCATAGAAAGTAATGATATGCTACCAAATTTCCTCTAGGGAGACTTGGAACCATTATTATTTTCCCTCCACCATCTATGAGAGTTTATTGCAAATTCCTACCCAATTTTGGATTAGAGCACACAATGAGACAAAGGACCTTCCCAAACACAATCCCACAAACATGTTCATTCCATGCCTTTTCATGCCATGCCATGCCATTCCATTTCCTTTCCATTGTCATGCCTTTCCAAGCCATGCCATTTCCATGACATTTCCATGTCTTTCCATTCCATTCCATTGTCATGCCATTGCCATGCCTTTCCAAGCCATTCCATGCCATGCCATTTCCATTG
The DNA here is from genome assembly GCA_009831015.1 of Picea engelmannii. Lineage (NCBI taxonomy): Eukaryota > Viridiplantae > Streptophyta > Pinopsida > Pinales > Pinaceae > Picea > Picea engelmannii. The sequence continues at coordinate 567,510 of ML778189.1, forward strand.
TCATTGTCGTGCCTTTCCATTTCCATGCCATGCCATTTCCATGCCTTGCCATGCCATGTCATTTCCATTCCATTTCCATTCCTTTCCATGCCATGCCATTGCCATGCCAATGATATGCCTTTCCAAGCCATGTCATTACCATGCAATGCCATTCTTGCAAGGCTATCAATTCACAAGAGTGTGTGCGTGCTCTTAATGCAATGAGTATATATTTTATTATAGACCAAACATATCTATGAATAGATAAGTATAGGGATTTGGGGACAAATAGGACATAAGGGGTTAGGATTGAAAGTGTTTTTCAATCATAGAGAAATGGTTATAACACCAAGATGTGGGTGATGTGGGTGCAAGGGTTGTGGGGCATTTAACAAGAGCTATATTCATAGTGCACTCAGGGATTGATTATGGAGGGGGTTAATGGTTTATTATAGGTTATTTGTAGGCTTAGATGGAGCTAGGGGGGTCTAGGTCATGGTATAAATCTAGCTCTAGCTCTATGTCATGGTATATGTATATGTCATGGTCTATGTCATGGTCATCGTATAGGTCTAGGTCATGGTATAGGTGTTTCCATGTCTAGGTATTGCTATGTCTAGGTCTAGGTCTAGGTCTTGACATTTCTAGGTCAAGGCCATTTCTTTCCTTGAAATGTAGGTAGGGGGCTACAAAGAGAGGAATAAAGAGAGTGTGAGAGGGGGAGAGGGGAAGACAAAGAGAGTCGGAGAGAGTGAGGGACATGGAGATGGCATGGTAAGGAATCTCTCTCTCTCTCTCTCTCTCTCTCTCTCTCTCTCTCTCTCTCTCTCTCTCTGCATCTATCCCTCTTTCCCCCTCATTATGTATCCCCCTCCTTTTCCCTCCCAACCTCTCTCTCTCTCACTATCACTCTCCCTCACCCCCCTCCCTCACTCTATATTCTCCTATCTCTCTAACCTCTCTCTCTCTCACTCACTTGCTCACTTTCTCACTAAATTTATATATACCCCTCTCCCTCTCTCTCTCTCCCTTATACCCCTTGTTCCCTCTCTCCCTCTTTCCCTTTGTCTCTCCCCAACT
>ML778189.1:582743-605531 GCA_009831015.1 Picea engelmannii
AGGGGGGGAAGAGAGAGAGAGAGAGAGAATAAATTTGTGTTAACAAAAGCACATGCACGTTCCTATTTCTAATAACACACGTGCATTTTAGGAACATGCACGCTTTAGGAACGTGTGCATGTTCCTAAAGTGTCTATGTGTTATTTTAATTTCAAATTCTTGTCATGTGGGAGTGACAACTCTAGAATACGTGTTTGTTGATTTGGTTGCCTCAGATTTAGGTTCGGGATGAAAAACCTAGTGGTTCAGTCTGCAAATACATAAAAACCTCCATTTTTATGAATTCCTCTCCATATCTTTGTTTTTTATGTTATTTTTCTATAGGCTACACAATTCAATTATTAACGAAACTAGAGACACAGATAGATTTGATTGTGCAAATTCCAAATACACAATTAAAAATAATAATAATAATAATGTTTACTATTTTTAATCTATTTTTTTCTTGACATGTATCAAAATCCTAGAATACATACCTCTCTTATTTATGCTATAATTTTTTGTGGGCTTAACCATTTCTCTAATGAGTTATATGTGGCACTAGAGGAGACCGATATATACAATCTAAAAAAAACAAAATTGGTTTGATCATGTTAAGACACTCTTAGCCTGCACGAACAAAAGACGTAATTTAAGGGATATGTTGACTTTGATAATTTTTAAATAATATAAAATTAATATTATAAATTTCCAAAAAGTGCACGGCACAAGAAAAATGGGTTCTCTACAAGTATACAGGTTTTTGGAACTAAATTCCATCATTAAGGTACTCAACACCTGCACGCACAAAAACATATACCTTATATTTTGTTGTAAAAATAAGATACCACTGTTAGAAAAAATCAAATTTGACATAGTTATTCACAATTCCTATGAATACAAGTTGTATATTCAGAAAGCTAATTCAATTTCCTATGTTTCATATTCTTACACCATATTCAAATTCATTGTAAAAGTACCTTGAATAATCCCTCCAAGTTAACATATTGTTGTTTTTCCAGGTTTGCATTACCATTAACGTGTCATTAAAGACCATCATTAGCTTGCACTCACCCTAACACCAAAACCAAGCATGGACAGAATAAGCATCACATCCCTCATAACTATAAGATTAGTGAAAGATTTTGGCTTCACATATAAACATAGAAGTATAAAGGTCTTCATCACAAGATTGGGCCTCTTTAATATGGACCTTATATCGTTCTCAAGCAAGCTGTCATTAATGTGTTTATGTTGTACTCACTACCTTACATTGTTAAATTACATTTTTAACATCTAGTAAAATGGGGATGGTTTGTTGACTTTTAAACCCTCAAATGAGGGTTTTTATTATCTCAATTGAGAGCTTCAACAAGTGTTTTAGAGACCCTCAATCAAATTTTTACATTACCTCAAACAAGGGATTAAACATGTGTTATATAGACCCTCGATCAAGGGCTTAGACATGTGTTTTAGAGATCCTTGACCAAGCTCCTATGTTGTTTTAAGTTCTTGATTATGGTTTTAGGCCCTTGATCATCAAGCATCTACATAGACAATTTCTACTTTCCTTGGTCACCAAAAAGTGAGACAAAGATACATGGATTCACCCCAAAAATGTATATGTGTAAAAAGGTGATATCCATATTTAGATTTTTTCAAGGTAAGACAACACCTTGCATAATATAGATGGTTCACATTAGAGAGAATTTTATCTAAGTTTCCTCATTTGCAAGCTAAAGAACACAAAATGCAGAAGGTACACTCAATGTGGAACATTGTTGACCAAGGCAGAAAATTGATTCGAGTTCTAGACATAATGAAAGATCTAGTGCAATGCTTAACATTTTCCTGAGCACTAGCATTCTACACTTATGTCTAAGATTTTATTTCATGCAACACCCTAAGACAAGCATTCTAATCCGTTGAAGATCATGTTCCAATGATTTGATGTAGTTCAACACTAGCAAAAGCACTCCAACACCAATGTCAAGTGCACAAATAATATAGAATATAAGCTAATGATATGAAAAGATATTTATGATATGTAATGTTTATTTAATATTAGATTTGATATAAACAAAATTCCAATGTCAAGTGCACAAATAATATAGAATATAAGCTAATGATATGAAAAGATATTTATGATATGTAATGTTTATTTAATATTAGATTTGATATAAACAAAATTCCAATATGAAGAAATCATGAGATTATGGGATGCTTATGAAAACTATAATCTAAATGAAATATCAAGATAGAAATGGGAAATGGAAGGATTATACTCACAATGATATAAATTCAAAAGTCAAATATGAAAGGTTACAATCAACAAAATAATATTAATGAATAAAAAGGAAATGCAAATAACATTGAAGAAGTTAGTTTGAATGTGTATTTTTTAATCTAGTATAACATGTTTTTTGATAATCTAATAATATTTATGGAATGTGTTCTTAATTCAATTGATTTTGGTTTATAGTGTTTTAGTTAATTAATTGTTGGCTCTTATTTTCCTATATAAAAAAAATTGTCATTGCAGTGTTCCCTATGCATAGTAAGTTAAATATTTAATTTATTTCTTGAACTTAATTAACATTATAACAAATTGAAGTTTTGTGTATATAAGGATGAGTGAATTAAGAGCTTTATATTGTATGATCTAGACTTCATAAACAATAAGGTGTTGTACGCGGGCCACACCGCACCGGGTGGCGGACCCGATCCGCGATGCTCAGGTGGAGATCAGCGAGAGACCGCGAGAGCTCTGTGTCAGATGGTTCGAGCGGGTCGCCGGCCGAGCCTCCCCGAACGGAATGGTTGGAACCGGCAGATGGTGATGGTCCTTGGTAACGTAAACGCGATCCAATGAAGCGCGCAGTAGCAACGGGCCCAATAATCAATTTTTTTACATTTAACTTCATATTAATATACAAAATCTCCTTTTAAATCTTTGAAGTTGTGGTTTTAAACTTTTTATAAAAAGACAATTTAACTACTTTAAATTTATGCTCAATACTCTATAAATTATTCTTATTTTTAATTTTCTTTATTTGTTTTCATTTATATTTTTATCTTAATTAATATCTTATAAAATAATATTAAACATAACATAAAAGTTGTGGTTTTAAACTTTTTATAAAAAACCAATTTAACGACTTTAAATTTATCCTCAATATTCTATAAATTATTTTGATTTATTTTGTTTATATTTTTATATTAATTATCTTATTAACTAATATTAAATATATCAAAATAATATTAATTATAATAATAATTCAAATATTAATATATTACATATATATTGAAATCATCCACATCTATAACATGCATTTCATGACCATTTGTTTTAAAAAAATCATCAAATCTATAATTCTCTTTCATAACAACCGCGGTGATTTCTCCTTAATTATCATATATGTGATAATTATCCATGATGTGTTAATTTGTTAGTATTTTACGTGATAATCCTCCATGATGTGTTAATTTGCTAGTTTTTTATTTGACTTTTGTCTTTCTTACCTCGTCTTGTGTTTTTGACTTTTGTCTTTCTTACCTCGTCTTGTGTTATTAACTTTAGTTTGGGAATTTTGAAAAGTGAAGTTGTTTAATCATAAATTGGTAATATTCCATTTATTATAAAATTTATATTTTACTATTTAAAATAAAATATTATGTTAATATTTAAAAAATAAAATATTATGTTAATATTTAAAATAGAAATATTAATAATATGCTTTATAAAAAATTATAATTCTAAATACTATTTTTATATTTTGAATTCATTAATTATTTTAAAACATGTAAAAAGATTATCTCATTTTAATTTTATATAATTTTTATTTTATATATATATATATATATATATATATATATATATATATATATATATATATATATATATATATTATAATTTGTATTTAAAAATAAAAAAATATAAATATAAATTTAATTTAAAAATATATGATTACATCTTAATTTAATCTAATTTTATTAAAAATAAATAAAATAATATTTCATATAAAATAATTAAAAAAATATTATATATAAATATTGTGCATATATTTATATAAAGTTTTTAAAGATTTAAAATATTTAATATAAAAAATAAAATTAATAAAAAAATTATAATTAAAACATTTAATAAAAAATATAAATATAAATAAATCAAATTAAGAAACAACTTATAGTTTTAAAAACCACGACATTACATGAAGTAACATTAATATGGAATATCATTGAAATTTCTAAACCATAAACCATGAAATTTCATTATAATTTTTAAGTTTTATATTTATATCAACTTTAATTTTATATTTATATTATTTTTTCTTTCAAAATCATATTTTATCTTATTCTTTTACACATGGATTATATTATTTTATTCACCACATTAAATAGATGATATAACATATTTAATCAATATAACATGGAATAACATGGAATCAATATAGTCCATTGAATTATTGTATTCAGAACATGTTAAGTAGAAGATATAACATATTTACCTTCCCATTATGTAGGGAATCTATACACTCCATAGAAGGCTTGTAATTTTTTGTGGGGTAAACCTAACACCCAATGCCTAGCTCTCTTCCACATTATGAATACAATGAGTACTCCCCAAATTCCAATCCCTACTCCAATACCCAATGCTATCAATGATATTTTTTCATCCACATGACTTAACCATCCCACTTTGGCATTACTATTCTTGCCACTATTGTCTAGTGACACTGGTGGTATTTTAGTATTACTACATCGATCTAAAGGACACCCCCATAAGCATTTATTCCATTTAAATGATTCTGCATTGAAAGTCGAAAACTGTGTCCCTGTTGGGATTGGACCACATAGGTTATTATGTGAAACATCTAGAACCCCCAACATTGATAGTTTAGAGAGCTCTTGAGGAATCCGTCCACTTAAATTATTTTTTGCCACATCTAACTGCTCCAAAGTAGATATCTCACCAAGTGATGCAGGTATATGTCCTTCAAACTGGTTCCGAGATAAATTTAGCAATCGCATGCTGCTCAAACTTCCTATTTTTGGAGGTATTTCTCCTGTAAGATTGTTGCTTGACAAGTCAAATATTGTGTTTGTTATGAGCACATATTCCAGAGTATACTCGTTTTTTTTAATGACAATGGAAAATGGTACTCGGATATCATCACTGAATTTTGAAGATGCATTGACCTTATATCCCTGGAGTCTCTGAAGATTAGCTGGTATACTTCCACTAAATTTATTGTTGGATAAATCCAACACCTGCAACTTGGAGAGATTTGTGATTGATTGAGGAATACCACCATGAAGATTATTATAAGCAATACTTAACACTCTTAAGTATTGAAAGTTTGCTAGGTACCCAGGAAGCTCACCTTCTAATTGATTTTTCTTTAAATCCAACAACTCACATGAGGTATTGGTCAAAGAGACTGGCAGAGTCCCAAAGAAATAGTTAGAATGTGCTGGGAAATACTTCAAAGAATGTGGAAAATCTATTTTACATAGATCCCCACTGAGTGAATTTTCAGATAAAACTAAACTTTCAAGTGAACTCATCTCATTGATAGTATCAGGAATACTCCCAGAAATATTATTATGAGATATATCTAAATAAGAGAGATATTTGACTTTTCCTATGGTTTTAGGAATATTCCCAAAAATATTATTATGAGATATATCTAAGTAAGAGAGATATTTGAGTTCTCCTATGGTTTTAGGGATACTCCCAAAAATATTATTATGAGATATATCTAAGTAAGAGAGATCCTTGAGTTTTCCTATGGTTTTAGGGATACTCCCAGAAATATTGTTACTAAGCATATCTATTAATTTAAGAGCATTGAGCTCTCCTATGGCTTTGGGAAACACTCCATTGAAATTGTTTTTTGATAAATTTAATTTTTCTAATGAAAACAATCCACTAATACTATAAGGAATGTTATCAGAAATATTGTTACTACTCAAATCTAGAGTATGGAGAAACTTTAGCGTGCCTATGCTATATGGGATACGTCCCGTTGCGTTATTTGAAGACAAACGCAAGATTTGAAGGGATTGAAGCTTTCCTATTTCTTTAGGAATTGTACCCGTGATGTTGTTGTTATCAATGTAAAGGAATTTAAGCTTCGTCAATCTTGTAATGGCTTCAGGAATGTTCCCCGTGAGCTTATTTAAAGCTAGATCTAAAAAAGAGAGATTGGTGCAATTTCCTATCTCGGAGGGGATAGAACCAGATATATTACCAGGAGTCAAAGACAGCGGTGCCTTATGAGGAAATGCAAAACCAAGCGAATCCACAAAAGGAAAAGCAGCTGTCTGTTCAAAATTGAAAACATAGAAACTAGGGTAATTAAGTGATAGGTAGGTAAGGGCTCTCAAATTACCCAACTGAGGTGGTATGCTCCCAGACAGTCGATTGTTCCCCAAAAATAAAGCCTGGAGGGACGAACAGTTTCCCAGAGCCGGAGGAATAATGTTCTCCAATTTGTTAAAACTTAGATCCAAGGTCTCTAGCTTCTGTAGCAGCCCCATCTGAACTGGAATTTTTCCACTGATGTTGTTCCCATAAATATCAATGTGCAATAGCTGGGTGCCGAGGGCTGGAATCGTTCCGCTCAACTCATTGAGGCTAAAGTCTATGTACAATAGCTGAGTACAATTGCTGAGAGCTGGAGGCATGTGACCACTTAATGAGTTTGAGGATAAGTCTATTTGTGATAGACTTCTCATCAAACCCAAAACGGAAGGGATTGAACCACTGAGATTGTTGCCGCCGATCGAGAACTCTAGGAGAGATGTGCAGTTTCCGAGAGAAGTTGGAATACTTCCACTTAGATCATTCCCTTGCAAGGCCAGGTGTTCCAACTCCACTAGACGACCAAACTCTGTTGGTATGGTCCCTGTCAAACTGTTATGTGCAAGGCTGATCCATTGAAGTCGTGTGCAATTAAATAGTGATTTTGGAATAGATCCCCCGAGCATATAATTGGAGCCGAGGTCAAGTATTTCCAGCGCCTTGAGCTGCCCGAACTCGGGTGGGATTTCTCCTGTCAAATTATTACCAGAAAGATCCAACCTGTGCAATAAGGAGAGGTTGCCGAGAGATGGAGAAATGGTACCTTGTAATTTAAGATTGGGATCCACGCCGACTATACCACCATCGGGTGTGGAAACACGAAGTATCAGTGCAACAACTCTTCTGGTCTTTCGCCTGCAGGTAATACCATACCAGGCGCATACCTCCATTGAGTTCTCAGCTGTCCAGTTGGACAGCTTTCCAGATACATCCGATTCGATATGCTTTTTAAAGGACAGAAGAGCTTCCACGTCCCTTTTCTCGTGACGATCCATGGATGATCCGTGACCATCCTCCCGCATAGTACGCCCATTCAAAACAAATTCATCAGAAGAAGAATCAGTCCGATGATAACCATATACATGGGCTCTCCGACCCGAAGGGGAATTTAGCTTCGAGGGCGAGTAACTAACACTTGCTGCACCTACAGCTGTAGTGTCCGCCATGATGACGAAGCACATGCACACGAAAATGAGAAAAAGAAGAGATTTATGATCCATTTCTCCCTCTCCAAAACTGAAACGTCCTTCAAAGCTTCCTGAGTTGTGCTCTTCGCTATGGACGTATATAAAAGGGCAGCAGCTACAGCGAACACCACCATAAAGTCGTAGTTACAGCAATAACACGGAAGAGAGATTGACAAGTACAGCGAAGACAATAAAGGCACGGAAGAGAGATTGACAAGTACAGCGAAGACAATAAAGGCACGGAAGAGAGATTGACAAGTACAGCGAAGACAATAAAGGCAGTAAAGACACATAAATTGGTTAAACGTTATATTTTTTGGGTTGGAATTCGTCAATGTAAATTTGGACAAATTTTCTATTTATGTTATTTAAATTTTATTTTTGAATTTATAAATAAATTTAACTTGTTAAAAAACTATTGAAACACTTAAATTATACAAACTTAACTACTCAAATCTATAGATCCAAATATTTTTCATCAAATTTTAAAAAAAATTTAAAAAACGTTTAGAATGCATTAACATTTAGACTATGCTAACAAAAATTGTGGTATGGTGAGAGAAAGGTGAAGTTGCCGTATCAAGAGAGAAAAGTAAAGAAAGTGGACGTATTGACTTCCGTACTCTTGGGCTGCGGCGGAATTGCCGTATCGAGAGAGAAAGGTGAAGAAAGTAGACGTATAAAGACAGAGAAATCGCCGTGTCGAGAGAGAAAGGTGAAGAAAGTGGATGTATTGACTCCCGGTCGTCTTGGGCGGTGGCGCGAGAGATGGACGTATCTAACAGGTTGGAAAAGTGAGTAGGTATCAATAATAGAGGAGTGCATAGAGAAAGATAAATGTACTCTTCACATTTTAAAAATATTTTTGTTTAATATAATGGTGAATTATTTTTTAATTAATAGTATTAGTTATTGAGTAAACAAATTATGTGATAAATAGTTAAATATGATATAATATTTTTCAAATCAAGAGGAATAGGATATATATATTTTTGTAAATTAAGTAGTCAAATTATCATATACATGGGATGATTTTGAATTTCTTGAATTTTTAAAGTTTATTGGTAATATGAAATGTAATAACAAATGACTAATGAACACTTACTATAATATTAGTGTTAAGAAAAAATGTGATAGATGTAGAGGGGTCATAGTTATCTCAAAGGATAGAAGTAATTGTCATAGTATTGGGAATAGGACATGCCACAAACAATGAGGAAAAGGCCAATGCAACCTATAAGAGCTTTAAACTATTAAAGAAAAGAACTAGCTTGGAAGTAATTATTATTGGATATTCTACTCTCATAGTTTGAATTCTCCTACCAGGTAAGCTCCCCCCTTCCTCAACTATTTAAAAAATCATCCAAAAATATTCATGCTAGACTTAACACTCTCAAAATGTTGTCTTGTTCCAATTGAAATGACACCTTAAGTTGAGGGAGAGTTAAGACTTAGGATGAGGGAAGGGAAACATTAGATATCTTTGGGCCACTTTGGTGGAAGGAGAGTTAAGACTTAGGATGAGGGAAGGGAAACATTAGATATCTCATTCCATCCCTTGAATGAAATGTCTAGTTTTATATCAAAGCAATAATAAGGCCTCATTCTCCTTCAAAATCATATGGAAGAGAAAGAGAATAAAACACCCTCTCATCATCTTTTGCATCAATTAAGGACCTCATTCTCGTTCAAAATCATGGAGAGCGACGTATCGACTACAAGTCTTCTTTGACGGTGGTTTGGATCCAGTGTGAAAGAGGTAGGAAATTTCTTGTGCAATATCATGAAAGAGACAAGACGTTAACAAAGTTCAAGTCAGGAAATTTGTGTATAATATCGTGGAAAAGACGCAAATTAACAAAGAAAGGAAATATCGCCGTAAGGGAGTTAAGCCAAAGTCATCTTTGACGTATCCACGTGAGGCGATGTCTTCTACGTCTTTAAATTTGGTTAATGCAGGTCAATTCAGGCCATATGGGAGTAAACTCAAATCAAAAAATTATTGAAAAAAATTTAAAAGATAGAACGTCTAGACTACGTTATAAAAAAACAAAAAAAATAATAATGATATCAATTCACTTTTATAAATCTTAATGCAAAAATCTTCTAAAAACAAAAGAAAAACTTTACACATTAGTTTATAATTAAGAGAAAAAAAGATATATCTAATTGGCTCGTTTTTTAATCTAATTTCGTGAAAGAACTTTATATATAAAATCAATTATTTTGATATTGATTTAATAGTTTTGGTTTTTTCTAAATATTTAATCTTGATCAATTTAATTATTTATTTTAAATTATAGTTATTTATTTTAAATTATAGTTATAATTATAATTATTTTTAAATAAATTATATTAAAATATTTATTATAATTTTAATTAAATATGATTGTATATAATAATTTTTTTATTATCATTTGATATGAAAGAACTAATATTTTAAATGTTGTTTTATATATATTATTGTTATTTTTTTAATTGAGTAGACTTTAATTTTTTAACAAAATCTAACATAACGTTATTGTAACAATATCTCTCTCATATTACATTGTAGAGCATCTAGCTATTCTAGTTTGCACCTTTCTACTCTAGATGCAACAATATTAATGATCTTTATCCTAAAATTATAAAAACACTCTCAACTTGTATAAAGCATTTTTACACAACTTTTTGTAAAAAGAAAAATCAAATAGTAAAGTACCACAAAAATTGTAAAATTTCTAAATTTTTTTATCAAAAATATCTTTGATAATCTCTAAAAACTATCAAAATAAATAATTACAAAATGCTAATTAAAAAATTAAAAGATATTATATTAATAGAAAGCAAAAAAATTACACCATTTTAAATTTCATCTTAAAAAAATTATGCAAGAAAATAATATAATTACCTTAAGAGATTGTGATATAGAATGAGATAGGAAATTAATAGAGCAAAACTTGTGTTCTCATATGCATGCATTACATCGACTAGTCTTCTTTGTATAGGCTTGTTGGATACGAAGTGAGGTAACTAATCACTTTGACTACATTTCTCATTTTATTTTAATATTATATTTTACTATTATTCTTATTCACTATTTATGTTATGCCATTTATTATTTTGGATTTTGTACCATATTCTTATAATTTAAGTGGACAATGTCCTCTCTAATCTCTTAGTTTAAGAGAGACATTACATAGATTGTTGATGTGAAAGTACCTCTAAAAAAACCTTCTAAATTTTATTTTATCTTGTATATCAAAGTAGGAATGCCATAGAAACACATGAAAAACAAGATTTGGAATAGAATTTCCAAAACAACAATACTACCAACAAATTGAAGCCACTCCAAGTTTATGGACAAAAAAAAGGAAAACAACACAAAACTGGGTAGAATAATCTCCACATTTTTCTTTATTTTTTCTCTACTTGGTGCCTTTCCTTTGGGTTGTGAATACGTCCATCTATGCTTTCTAGAAAATTCATTTGATAGAATTTATGTGATCCATTGCACGTTCTTTTGCAAACGTTCCCTCCATTTCAACATGATCCCGTGTAAAAATCTCCTCAAATTTAGATTGCTTCTCTAGCATGAGATCATTCATTTTCCTAACATTTAACTCCTACACTCTCTCATCCTTGACCTCCCCTTCCTTAATATTTTCATAAGCAAAAACTCTTGGGTTGTTGACTTCATCAACGTAAACTAAGATAGAAGATGTCACATGCTTAAGTAATTTATTTTATGTATGAAGCTCTTGAAATTGAAAATGGAACTCCTCAAGCCTCTTTATTGATAAGTCCTATTTATCAATAGTAAGGTTTATGTTGGTAACCGCATGTTTTAGATTTTCAAATATGTCCCCACATATTTGAATAGTATGATTTGAAACATCTAAGAACCGAGTGAATCTTGGCACCATTTGTTGTGCAAACAACGCTGAAACCGATACATTATGATTTCGAACTCATTCATGGTTCCACAAATTTGTTTCTAGGTTAATAGTCAAGGCATTAGAAACATCCTATAAAACCTTCTCCGCTTATTCTATTTAGAATTTCCACTATCATGCTTAGATTTTGAAGCCAATATATGTATCAAAATCCTATTCAAATGTTCTAAAATCTTATTGTTTGTAGTGTCTGTGGATAAGGATTCAGGTTAGGATCTTTATTACAACCTTTGTATATTTCTCTTGGAGAGATTCATGAGGGGACAAAGGCTAGCATAATGTATATTTATGTTTTGTTATGGGAATACTTGTAACAAAATCATCAAATCATGGGATGGAATAATAACTTCAATATTTTTAGACTTAGAAATTGAAAAATCCTCCTTCTATGGATCCCATATAGTTTTATTTTTGCCAGTCTCTTCGTTGAAGATTTTCGAAGGAGGATGGTTTTTTTAAATATATTATCTTTCCCACTCCCCCATTGGTTAGGTTATCTGAAGCTCATTTTAATCTCTTTTATTGATTTGCATTAGTAGTGTTTCCTTTGAAGTTTGGATTTACACCGATCAACTTTGAAGGCCTTCTTTTGTTTCAAGCTTATAATAGTGTCATATTTGTTGTGAGAATGAGGATGAGGGGAAACACATTTTCTCTATTCTATGGGTAATATTGAGGTTGTTGTTGGGCTACTATTTTGATACATTTTACACTTGTCGGTTACCTTCTTTGGCTATCCTTACCTCGTCCATATACCTAGTTATTGCCTCATTACCATATATTTTCATGTTTTTGAAGTCAAATGCCTTTAGCAAGCTTTATGAGTTAAAATTTGTATATTTTATGATTTCCTAACTCTTTAGTAGATTAGATTAGGTTTCTAGAACATATCTTACTAATGATGATTTTCTCAGTTCTATTCCTGTACCAGTAGTTTACTTCTAGTACCCAAAATCATTCATTGGCATGCTTCCGCATCTCCAGTTGAAATTGGCCACAAGAGTTTTGAAGATCTAGATGCCAGCATGGTGTGTGTCCCTTGGTTCGTACCCAGGTCCAACATGGAAGTCTCCAGTCATGGTCAAGGGTTTTCAGACAAAAACATGCCAAATTAACAACAATTAACTTCTGGTGTGATTATCGAGGCAATGAAGACGGATCTCAAGATTCTGGAACATGGGTTTTGTGCGGGATGGTCCAAATGGAGTACCTAATAGGTAGATTTTTGAAATCAAACATGGTTGGGAAGTTAGCAAGGTTTTCCTAATCTAGGTTTTTTGAGATTTATGTTGTGACCCATTTTCAAGTTATTCAACAAGTTACAATTCAAATCTATGGTTTTATAATCCATATGGAAGGCTCCATGATGGAAGATGGATCTTTTCATTCCCATATTTTCTAAGTCTTTCTTGATGGATATACGAGGTCATAGAGGGTTTGATCTCATGGTTAGCATAACTATTTTTAATTCTCTAGTCTACAAGAATACAGGGAATTGCTCTCATCTCTTCACTTGGGGATTTTCTTATATATTGATATGTTTTGTAATGTAATGACAACATAAAAACAATTGAATTAAAGATGTGGAAAGACTCATACGATTTGTTGTTAATTGCTATCATGGTGTGATGTATATGAACTCATGTGCATGTTGTATATTGGGTACTCCATTCTTTAATAGAAATCATAGTTCTGGTTACTAGTGTTCGTTTAATATTATTACTATAAGTACATAGCTCACTACCAGATTGGCAAGGGCCCACCAATATGGAATGTGCATCTAGTTTGTGTTTTATTTTGTTAGCTTAGTTTGTCATCATAGTTTGAATATGCATTGTAAAGACTTGGTCGTGCTTTGTAGTGTTATGTGTGAGAATTTCATTTTTGTCTAAATTAATTTAACAACAAGAAACTTGTAACTTGTCTCACATCTAGATACACTAACATTTACTACACTTTTCATTTGATAGATATGTTTGATTACAACTTTCAAATAGTTTGACATTTTATTTGTTGGATTTCTTTTATGTCATTGCAATTTTTTCGACTTTGGTTTGTAACAGTTATCAAAATATTTTAAGAACTGAACTCATCATTATAAATACAAGAATTCGTAAGGTGAAAGAATGTATTTCAAACCCTTTGTAAAGAGCAGGTCTTAAGAGACTGATAATCGGTTTTATTGTGATTTTTGTCACTTTGCTTTGCGTAAGCGAATGTTTCGAGATGAATGACAAGAATCTACTTGAGTCATATTTGCATGTAGATAGGTCATATGTATGCAAAGTGTAGCACCACCACAAATACTTGTTATACTTGACATATGATTTTTCATTATTTCATTTGTGTGCTTGATTTAGTTACATATTCCACCACTTACCCTTCTGAGCTAATAATTCTAGGATTAGATCAGTGGCATTTTGTAAAAGTTTAACTCTTTCATCCACTGATTTGGATGACATATTGAAGGGTATTTTACCTTTGCATTTTCATATTTCTTAAATTTAAGTTACAATAATTAGAATTCATTAGAGTGCATGAAAGTTTCGACCGCAAGTCAAATACTGCACTAAAAGCCATTAATGAAACCTCAAGCCAATCACATAATTATTGTTTATAGGTTTTAAGCACTTTGATTCCCTCACACATCAAAATCATAAGTATTCATTGATTAAACGAGATCTCATATGAAAACATATCTATGCGTAGATCAAACATCTAGACATAGTATGTTGTGTCATTTTTCATCTTGATATAGATTGGTCAATGCAAGATTAAGGTGTCTGAGATTCTCTTTTGATTTCCTTGGACTACTTTGTGATTTGGATTGATATCTTCAGTGATAGATCATTTGATTTCATTTATTTCATCTTGAAGTGTGTTTTTCCGACATTAGTTGCTAACATAGGCTAGAATATGTTAGAATAGGCTATGATTCTGCATTTCCTATGATTGCATCTCGAAGTATGCAACCTCCCTGATTGATTATTTAATGTCATGGGTTTATACATATAAATAACCCCAAATTTTTGGCATCATTGTCGAGGATGTGTTAAAGGGATTAGAGAACTTACATTTTTGTTTTTGCACATAATTATATTTCACCAGCGTTTAATACTCGGAGGAGGAGAAACGATAAGACGCAAAGGCACCCTCACTTCATAATTTATGAAAGGGTTCTATCCCTCCGCATTCACTTTAGTGATTTTATCCAAGCCTTTGTCGTGTTGTTTCAATGTTTCTTCTTTTAGTTTGATGCATAAGCTAACTCAGGTGAATAGTTTTTCAAACTGCTTAAGTTGCTTTGAGTAGTGTGATTTTACTTTTGTTGATTTCATTTATTTCCTTATTTCAAGGTGTTGTAAGAGCCCCATGCACTAATCCATGTTGCAATACATGGGTTACCAACCAACGACAAGAATTCAAGAATGTAAAAATGGATGTTACTCCAAGAAATATCTCAAATCCTAGCAACCCAAGAAGTGATAGTAGAGAAACATTTACATGAGAAACATCATGAAGATATAGAAGAGACTGAAAATCCATGGATAACATTTGATGAAGAGAAGACAAAAGAACCCGAGAATGAGGAATTTATACCATGACTATCATTAGATCCTTTGGGCATTCAAGAGATGAATCAACAAATAGTAAAATATATGAATGACATGACGAAGGAGGACATACAAAGTAGTGTTGATGAACAAGAAAACTAAGGGAAACATGAGTACATTGAACTTTTTCTCCAGAATCACGATTATAATATTTCTAATTTGTTGAGGATAAAGGAAATTTATTAATAAATATAACTACTCTAAGATTGTTATTCCCTGCCCCACGTTTTTTTTTCCTACCCTATCAAATTCATCATGTACCACTATATTCCTGGACATTATAAGCTCACCCCCATCCACTACTACTCTCTCATCGTTTTGTTATTAACCATTAATCCATGATATATCTCTCCATATGTTTCTACCAAACTGATAATTGTAAAGAGTTGAGATAGCTAATCCACATCTCTTCTCAAGAGCTCTTGCAGGTTGTGCCGAGTTGGGAATGTAGGAGGGTTTGAGAATGGACTTTTAGATGATGGAAAGGGTCCAAGTTAATATGGTTTAGCATATTTTGGCCTTCGTATAGCAAATGAGAATAGACTACGAATATTGTTTTGGTTTATTGCTCTACTAGTTCCATTGTTTCTCTTTCAGTTTTACAGTCAACAAAGGGGAAAATTCACCTTTGTGAATAGTTAACTTTTTATTCTTCACCATCCATTGGTTCAAGAAACAATACATTATCATTGTGCACATCAACTATCTGAATGCTTCTCATTTAATTGGCTTTGGTGTCAAAGGTGGATTGCATATCATTTTGCAGATTTTTTCCCCCCTCATGGAAGATTAGCATTAATACTTTATGGACCAAACTCTCAAGCGCTTGAATAGGATATTCGATACAGAGTAGTTGTTGGCACACACAAATTTATTCTTTAACTTCACGATGGTTTTCATTCATAAAGATATTAAAGCATCCAACATTTCACTCACAATGAATTTTGAGCCTCAAATTTTGAATTTTGGACAAGCAAAATGACTTCCCAAGCAATGGACCTACCACATAGTGAAACCCATAGAAGGCACTTTTGGTATTTTATGCATGGGATCTCATTGTTGTATTCCAACCAATTGAATCTTCCTAGTAAATCCTTCAGATGTGGGAAAATCCATTTATTGACAGTAGAGACATTAGGGGGCTTGTAGATCCCTGCTTTGGTGATGAGCGGTGCGGTCCTTACAACTATATATGTCCAACAATCTTCCCAACATGGATATGGCATCAAAGAAACTAAGGAAATTATTTATATGTACATATGTGAGAGAATGACCATCACCATAATCATAAGATTATCACCAGAGATCCTCACGGTTTGATTCCATTCGGAGGGGAAACTGTTGTGTAGACCTATATCATAAAAAAGCACCAAGATCCTATCTAGGACGACCATTTTCATGTTGGCCTAGCTCATTATGCTTGAATTTGGGGTTCATTTTTAAAGACAATAATGTGTTTGGAGATGAGCCCATAAGAACTGTGGTGATCCCTGCATAGAATTTTTTGAATGGTGACAAGATCAAGGACTGGTTTCCAATGCTTATTCCTATGGATGATCGTGACAAATTAGTGCATATATCTAGTGAGAAAAATGGAATTTGTCCAGGAGTGTCAAGAAGGAGTCTCCACTTTTTCTAAAGAAAGAGTGTTGATAGGAAATAATTGCTTCTCCAGGAGAGATGGAAATGTGGGATACTTGATTCCTCGGGAAATCCGAGTACCAATTTAAGACAGTTTCAAAAGCCATGAACCCACGTTTTGTTGGGTATGTGTTATATTCTTTGCACGACTAGCTCTAATGTCTGCTACGTTGTGGCAGACACACAGGGGGGTTTGAGGGGGGTGATATCCCCCCTGCGCGGGGTTTTAGGGCAATGCCCCCAGGAAAAATGGTTGCCTCGGGAAAAATGTTGCATTTTTTTCCTGATTTTTTGTGTCGCCTCGATTTTCATGTCCATTGTTGGGCGTTTTTTCGGCACATGTTTTTTTTTTTTTCCGATGGTTTTCTATTTCTAGTTAAGGAATTAGGGTTGTTGACTAATCCAGGTCATTGGGTTAAGGTTTTGTTCATTGATTAAATGAGATCTCATATGAAAACATATTTATGCGTAGATCAAACATCTAGGCATAGTATGTTGTGCCATTGTTCATCTTGACATAAATTGGTGAATGCAATATTAAGGTCTATGAGATTCCCTTTTGATTTCCTTGGACTACTTTGTGATTTGAATTGATATCTTCAGTTATAGATCATTTAATTTCATTTATTGCATATTGAAGTGTGTTTTTTCGACATTAGTTGCTAACATAGGCTAGAATAGGTTAGAATAGGCTATGATCCTACATTTCCTGTGCTTGCATCTCGAAGCATGCAAACTCCCAGATTGATGATTTAATGTCATGGATTTATACATATAAATAACCCCACATTTTTGGAATCATTGTCGAGGATGTGTTAAAGGGATTAGAGAACTCACATTTTTTGTTTTTACACATAATTCTATTTCACCAAAATTTAATACTTAGAGGAGGAGAAGCGGTAAGACACAAAGGTGCTCTCACTTCAGAATTTCTGAAAGGGTTCTATCCCTCCACATTCACTTTAGTGAGTTTATCCAAGCCTTTGTCGTGTTGTTTCAATGTTTCTTCTTTTAGTTTGATGCATAAGCTAACTCAGGTGAATAGTTTTTCAAATTGCTTAAGCTGCTTTGAGTAGTGTTCTTTTACTTTTGTTGATTTCATTTATTTCCTTATTTCAAGGTGGTGTAAGAGACCCATGCACTAATCCATGTTGCAAGACATGGGTTACCAACCAATGACAAGAATTCAATATTGTTCAAGAATGTAAAATGGATGTTACTCCAAGAAATATCTCAAATCCTAGTAGCCCGAGAAGTGATAGTAGAGAAACATTTCCATGAGAAACATCAAGAATATCTAGAAGAGACTGAAAATCCATGGACAACATTTGATGAAGAGAAGACAAAAGAACCCGAGAATGAGGAATTTCTACCATGCCTATCATCAGATCCTTTGGGCATTCAAGAGATGAATCAACAAATAGTAAAATATATGAATGACACGACGAAGGAGGACATACAAAGCAGTGTTGACGAACAAGAAAACCAAGGGAAACATGACTACATTGAACTTTGGCTCCAAACAACCATAAGTCTGAGGCACCACTCTATCCTTCATTATTTCTTGACATCATCACAATCAAAGAAGTCGGTCCCCCATGTTCTGGCACTTATTAAAGTATATTTTTCAAACTTGAATATAAGGATATTTGTAATTATGTTATGCACATAGCTACACTGGAAATACTCCTATACCTAAGAAAATGATTTATTTTTCCAAGTAGAGTAGGATAGTGTAATAAATAAATAGAATAGAATAGTAAAGAGAAAAATAAGTTCAGTTGTGAAAACTGGTTTACTAGCACAATTGGACATGAGTTTTTCTTGAAAACCAAGCAACTGGTGGGAAATGCTCACAATAAATTAAGCATTTAGTTGTTGTTTCTACCGTGTATTCTTCAAATCATTATATTTTTGCTCATGTCAGATGATGTGGGATTCCTTAAGGTCCACCTTTCGAAAAATATTGTCCCATCGACTCCAACATATCATATGAGATTAAGATTATAGATATTTATGAGTACCCTAGGACTTGCATATATCAATGGAAAGCCTCCTCACTGCCAACATGGGAATTCGTCAAGGTATCTTGATTGACAAATCCTGCAGGTGACTCGATTTGAACACATTCATTTGTACATGTCAAGATGTACTTAGGCACCTTGACACTCATTTACATTAATGGTGAGTTGGCTCGCATTGGTTAAAGACACCCATTAATGGTCGGTAATCCAATGAATTCTCTCTATTTCTGACTTCATTAAAATTTATTTACATAGATAGAATTGTGCTAAGATGTGGGTTTATGGTGAAGACTATCTAGTTTGTGATTCTAAAAATAGTTTTTAGTTTCCATTAGTGTGCAATTAAAATTGGAGGTCAGTATTGGTGTAATATCTTTCCCTGCAGCAGAATCAGTCTCCAACATCAGCGTATAGTCCTTCGGTTTCAAGCTACATCCTACATTCTACCATGAATAAGCTCAAAATTTTCAGAATTTTCACATTTTACAGGTCTGTGAGCATAACAACATTAGAGTTCTCATCATTCAAGTGGTCCAAAATCCCGATGCAAGATTAAAAACAAATTTGATCGGACCTAAGGATTCCAAACATTCACCTCAGATCTATATTCAATAAGTATTTGTCAAAAGAATGGGCTATGGTTATCTTTTGTAATGGTCTTCAAGATCCAATTTTCCTACACATAGCTTAGAGCCAAGGTTCACCTTTGTCAATATGAAAGAATGAGCAAATTTGAGGTAAGAAAGTGTTTTTGGAATCTTTCTAATTTGTTGAGGATAAAGGAAATTTATTAATAAATACAACTACTCTAAGATTGTTATTCCCTATCCCCTGTTGTTTTTCCTACCCTATCAAATTCATCATGTGCCACTATATTCCTGGACATTATAATCTCACCCCAATCCACTGTTACTCTCACATTGTTTTTTTATTAACCATTAATCCATGATCAATCTCTCCATATGTTTCTACCAAACTGATAATTGTAAAGAGTTGAGATAGTTAATCCACATATTTGCTCAAGAAATCTTGTAGGTTGTTTTGAGTTGGGAATGTAGGAGGGTTTGATAATGGACTTTTAGATGATGGAAAGGGTCCAAGTTAATATGGTGTAACATATTTTTTTCTTTGTATAGGAAAGGGGAATAGCCTACGAATATTGTTGTGGTTTATTTCTCTATTGGTTCCATTGTTTCTCTTTTAGTTTTACAGTCAACAAAGGGGAAAATTCACCTCTGTCAATAGTTAACTTTGATACTTCACCATCCATTGGTGAAAGAAACAATACATTATCATTGTTCACACCAACTATCTGAATTCTTCTAATTTAATTGGCTTTGGTGTCAAAGGTGGATTACATACCATTTTGTAGATTTTTTTTCCCCTCATGGAAGCTTAGCATTAATATTTCATGGACCAAACTCTCAAGTGCTTGACTAGAATAATCGATATAAAGTAGTTGTTGGAAAAACTAAAGGTATTCTTCACCTTCACGATGATTTTCATTCATAGAGATATTAAAGCATCCAACATTTCACTCACAGATAATTTTGAGCCTCAAATTTCGAATTTTGGACAAGCAAAATGACTTCCCAAGCAATGGACCTACCACACAGTGACACCCATAGAAAGAAATTTTGGTATTTTATGCATGGGATATCATTGTTGGATGCCAACCAATTGAATCTTCCTAGTAAATCCTTCTGATGTGGGAAATTCCCTTTATTGACAATAGAGACATCAAGGGGCTTGTAGATCCCTGCTTTGGTGATGAGCGGTGTGGTCCTTACAACTATATATATGTTCAAAAATATTCCCAACATGGATATGGCATCAGAGAAACTAAGGCAATGATTTATATGTACATACACGAGAGAATGACCATCGCCATAATCATAAGATTATCACCAGAGATCCTTATGGGGAAAGTGTTGTGTAGATCTGTATCATAAAAAAGAACCAAGATACTATCTAGGATGGTCATTTTCATGTTGGCCTAGCTCATTATGCCTGAATTTGGAGTTCATTTTTACGGACAATAATGTGTTTGGAGATGATCCCATAAGAACTGTGGTGATGCCTGCGTAGAAATTTTCAAATGGTAACAAGATCAAGGATTGGTTTCCAATGCTTATTCCTATGGATGATCATGACAAGTTGGTGCATATATCTAGTAATCAAAATGGAAGTTGTCTAGGAGTGTCAAGAAGGAGTGTCCACTTGTTCTAAAGAAAGAGTGTTGATAGGAAATAATTTTTTCTCCAAGAGAGATGGAGATGTGGGATACTTGAGTCCTTGGGAAACCCGAGTACCAATTTAAGATAGTTTCAAAATCCATGAACCCACGTTTGACAACTTAAGGATGATGCGATTAACGAAGACACTCCATTTGGTGGTGATGTCGATCATTTTGAACAAGGATGAAGGTTTTTAAAGGGCTCAGTATTATTATTTTCTTTTATTAGTCAAATTAAAGATGGTTATCCATGATGATTCAATACATCTTGTTGTAAGGGCTAGTCGACTCTGTCAACTAGACCTGACAGTCAGCTAAGAGATAGTCGGTCGACTATCGAATTATGAAGTATAATTCGACCAAAGCCTCTGTTAACCGTCTGACCCAAGAAGTCAAATAGTTACAACTTCCTGGTAACTAAACATATAGGTATAAATAAACAAGCTC
Organism: Picea engelmannii; assembly: GCA_009831015.1. Lineage (NCBI taxonomy): Eukaryota > Viridiplantae > Streptophyta > Pinopsida > Pinales > Pinaceae > Picea > Picea engelmannii. Next base: position 604,174 of record ML778189.1, read on the forward strand.
TATGAGGAAGATTGTATCTATTGTGTTGTATTAACATATCATATAATAAAGTGTTGTTCTTTGGGCTTCCACTACTTTGTGTATTTCTTTGTCTATATGTATGTGAATCTATGCTTGCTTATGTGTTGAACTACTGGTAATGATCCCCCTACTTTTCCCTAGATTACAACATTGGTTCCATTGCCAGTAGTTTTGAACCTGGGCATGCAGAGGTTCACATAAATGATAACTCTATAGGACATACATGAGTGGTGTGAGTGAAAAAACAAAAATTACATTAAGAACTACACACGGAGAAGCAACCTAACGCTAGCAAAAACACGTTCGTTATTTTTCTTGGAGACCCACAAAATAATTCTAGAAGCTATCCTAGAAGTCGTGTTCAAGTATATAAACAAATCTAGTGACGGACGACAAAACATTAACCCTCAAGATCACAAATGGGGGTTGAACGAATCTGCACGAGTGGGTTGAAAGAATCACCGAAGATTACATAACATAAAAATCTATTGAGGATCAAACATGCCTCGATACAATTAAAGACAAATTCTACATAGAGCTACATGATGGATTCCTGTGCACAATTCTCAGACTGCTTCACAAATTTATTCTCTACAAAGGTGTAGGTGACATTGTCGAATTTCGACCTCGACTTGGCACACCACCAATAAATAGTCACTGGGAAGAGAGAAAGGAAAAGTGGGCCGAATTTCTGGAAGCAAGGTGCAAAGATACAAAACAAGTGTGGGACTACTTCTTGTGCAAATAGACATAGCCGTCTTCACCGAATCTAAGTAAGTCGGGGTGATGCTCAGGGGTCGAATAAACTGTGAGATGCCATAATAAAAGAGTGTACCAATGTTCGATCAACTAAAGCATAAATGTCTTCGAGAGGGAAACAAATTTACAAAGAAATGTCCGACATCCAAAAATTGGAGCGAGACAAGAGACAAAAGAAAAGAGAGGAGATTCGTAACCTGTGGACTAGCTAGAAATTGAATAGATAATTGATTGGAGGAGATCAACCTAAAAGTGTGTGTGAGCAGTATGATTTTGAAATAAATCGACCAGAGTTGGAAATAACAACAGTCATGGCGATCCTCGACAGAAGTAACGGAGCACAATTGACAGAGACTAGCATGGATGCCCATCAAATGGAGAACCAAGTCGAAAGAATGGATTATGGATATCCAAGAAAAATGATACGCTCTTCACATTTTCAAGCAACCAACCCTTGAATTAGAGAATTCCTTCAACAAAGACTTTGGATCAACGAACAGTCTGCAAGATTATGGTATAGAACCGACGAGCATGGAAATTTATGTGACACGCTGATTGTTGATCCAGAAAGAAATGAA